>MCJB01033648.1:225853-243789 GCA_002018475.1 Nicotiana obtusifolia | reverse complement strand
ATCTACGCACATTCTCAATTTATTGGCTTTTTTAGGAACTACCACTACGTTTGCTAGCCAATCGGGATATCTGACTTCTCGAATGGACCCTATTTTAAGCAACTTAGATACCTCGTCCTTGATGAAAGCATGCTTGACATCGGATTGGGGTCTTCGTTTTTGGTTGATCGGAGTGAACTTCGGATTCAAACTTAGCCGGTGTGTGATGACTTCGGAAGGGATACCTTTAATATCAAGATGGGACCAAGCAAAACAATCTTCGTTAGTTGAAAGGAAATTAATAAATTTTATCCTAAGCTCGGGGCTCAGCCCCGTGCCCAGGTATACCTTCCGGTCGGGTAACTCCCTTCTCAGCACAATCTGTTCCAGTTCTTCGACTGTCGATCTGGAGGCGTCGGACTCTTCAGGGACTGCAAAGGATCGGGGGACTGCAAAATCCTCTTCTCCGGTACCTTCACATATGCTCGATCTGGTCGATAAAGGCTGTTGTGATTGCTATTTTACCCTGTTTTGTTCCCTTTCTTCATGATTCTTGTTGACGGTAATTTTTGACATCGAGGACCCGTCCTCGATGGCAAACATTTCCCTCGCTGCTGGTTGCTCCCCATATATTACCTTAACCCCATCATTAGTTGGGAATTTTAATACCTGCAAAGTAGAGGGTACCGCCCCTATGTCGTGGATCCACGGCCTCCTGAGCAGTGCGTTGTATTTCATATCTCCCTCGATCACAAAGAATACTGTTTGTCTCACAGTTCCCCCCGTGTTGACTAACAGAGTGATTTCTCCTTTGGTGGTTTCACATGCCATGTTGAAACCATTGAGAACTCGAACTGTCGGAACGATCTTGCTAGTCATGCCTAGTTGGTTTGCCACGTTTGACCGTATGATGTTGGCGGAGCTACCTGGATCAATTAGCACACGTTTAATTTGAAAATTATGGACCAAGATGGAGATTACCAGCGCGTCGTTGTGGGGTCGTATAATTCCTGCCGCATCTTCATCGTCAAATTGCAATGTTCTTGATGTCGAGAATTCCGTGCTCCGTTTTACCCTTGTGAGGGATATCTTAGTGCGCTTCGTCATCGATCTTTGAGGGGTGTCAGTCCCTCCGACTATCATATTTATGATATGTCGAGGCTCTTCCTGCTCCGTTCGCTTATTTTCATTTCTGTTGGCGAAGTGATTTTTAGCTCGATCGCTTAGGAATTCACGAAGATGCCCGTTGTTGAATAAACGAGCTACTTCTTCCCTTAGCTGCCGACAATCTTCCGTCTTATGCCCGTGGGTACCATGGTACTCGCATATTTGATTGGGATCTCTCTGCGCAGGGTCCGACCGTAACGGTCGAGGCCATCTAGTATCTTTGATGCGTTCGATTGCCGACACGACGGACGACGCATCGATGTTGAAATTGTATTCGGATATCTTGGGGGCCTCTTTATGTCCGGAAAGGACGTCAAATGTGTTTTTGTTCGTGGGTTTCCGATTCAGCTCCCGGTTAAGCCCCCGATTGAGTTCTCGGTTATTCTGGCTTCGACTGTCCCTGTGCCGATCCCTGACGAGATTTTGCCCGAACCGGACGTTTCTTGAGTTTCCCACATATGGTTGGTGTCGGTTATTGATCGGTCGCGGTTCGTCATCGGTACTTCTTCTCCGGGATGGTCCAGGAGGGTATATCGAACCGGAGGAGGATCCGAGCTGATCATCTTCGATTCTAATTTTGGACTGGTACCGATTGTGGATATCTGCCCATGTGGTGGCCGGATATTCTACCAAGTTTTGTTTCAGCTGTCGAGAAGACACCGAACTCCTCGCATTAAGCCCTTCTGTGAAAGCTTGCACGGCCCAATCATCAGTGATCGGAGGTAGATCCATCCGTTCCATTTGAAACCGGGATACGAACTCTCTCAACATTTCGTTATCCCTTTGCCTTACTTTGAAGAGATCGGATTTCCTGGTTTCGACTTTAATGGCTCCCGCATGTGCTTTCACAAAAGAATCTGCCAGCATAGCAAACGAGTCAATAGAGTTAGCAGGTAAATTATGATACCATACCATGGTCCCTTTAGATAGGGTTTCTCCGAACTTCTTTAGTAGAACAGATTCTATTTCATCGTCTTCTAAATCGTTTCCTTTGATGGCACATGTGTACGATGTAATGTGCTCGTTGGGATCGGTCGTGCCATTGTACTTGGGTATGTTGGGCATGCGGAACCTCTTAGGGATTGATCTTGGAGCTGCACTAGACGGGAAGGGCTTTTGCACGAACTTCTTGGAATCGATCCCTTTCAAAATCGGTGGTGCTCCTGGGATTTGATCTATTCTGGAATTGTACGTTTCCATCTTTCTATCGTTCGCCTCTAATCGTCTAGTGAGGTCTTCGAGCCGCTTCGCCATTTCGGAATTAGCCCCCGATTCATGGTTATTCGATCTCTCTAAGATCGACTCACCCCTGCAAGTCACCTCCCGAGACGGATCGTGCTCTGCTGCTTTTGGTGTATTATTTTGGCTTTGCAGTTGGGCGATCGCCATCTGTTGGGCTTGCAGCATCTCAAAAATGACACGTAGGCTAATTCCATCCCCGTCAACATTTGGAATACAGTTTTTCGATCCAACAGGCTGGTCAATGTTAGCCGTAATTTACGGGTTGTCACCCACTTGTTCCGGGATTGGACAATGGTTCCCCTCAACTGTATTGTTATTTTCATCTTGGTGGCCAGATCCTCCGTCAATGTGAAGAGGTATATTTTGCAGGTTCGACATTTTTTTTTTTTTCAAAAGTCTTTTTGGAAGAAAGGAAAGAAAATAGCGTATGATCCAGAAATTTGGTATCAAATTGCCACAATTATCTAGGCCCCACGGAGGGCGCCAAACTGTTTACCTCGAAAATCAGAAATAAAATAATTGAATTTATGCGTGGGAACTAATAGATAAGTGACAAAATTGATACTAGGGGAACTAATAGATAAGTGTCAAAATTGATACTAGGTATTTTGAACGTGAAAATGGAAAGAATATGGCACTTGGAAGATGAAAAATAATCAGAAAACTTGATAATCAATATATTGCTCTTTCTCTCTAAAAATCTTGGATCCCCTTTACATTGATAAGCCCAATATATATATAGAGAAAAAAACCAAAACCCTTTTGCCCATAAAGTGTCCTTGATAATCATCACAGTGTCCTGCATATTTGGTGAAGTCCATGCACGTTTGGTAAAAGTACTGCAGGTTTGGTAAAACTACTGCATGTTTGGTGAGGGCCCTGCACGTTTGGTACAGTACTGCATGTTTGGTAAAAGTACTGCATGTTTGGTGAGGGCCCTGCACGTTTGGTACAGCTTGAGCAGTGTCCTTGACTTTTGAGGACGAGCCGACAGTTGAAACAACGGGCATATCGGCCATCACAAAAGTGAGGCTCGACGTGACCCCTCGACCGCAATGTCGAGCTCGGTATCAATCGTGGTTCCGACCTCGGCATCGGATAGGGATCCCGGTGTCGATCATATGGTTCCGACCTTGGCGCCGGATACGTGATCTCGATTGCTGGCTGGATGGCCGGTGCCGAGTTTCGACCTCGATTTGTCCTTTCATGAGGAAATCCGATTTTGCCATACATATTAGGGGATAACTAATGTATTTTGCCTTATAACATATTATTGTGCATATATTTCACCATGTCAAAATAACTCGTACAAATTGAGACGCCATCTTAAAGGGAGAAACTAACACACATGGGCGTATTCACAGTACAACTACGGATTTAGTCGAATTCAGTAATTTTTACTTGGCTTTATATTTATGTCAAAAAATTAATAAAATATTTGTAAATATTAAATTCAAACCTAATTATTATTATTTGAAGTTGTGCCTTAGATTCCCAAACTTATAAAGTTCAAATCCTAAATATGCTTCAGCTGACACATAAGTTTGACAAACTCGCACTTCAATTCTTTACAATCTCCTATCATTTGTCATATTCACTATCCTACAACCCCCTTTTATTAGCCTTGTTAGAGTCATAGAGTTCTCCTCTAACTTTTAATTTTTATGAAGTAAGTCGACATTTTCAAACCAATACAAATTTTTGTCTCAAAAAGATAATTAAGAAATGTTCGTCTAAAAAAATTAAGAAATTTTCGTTTTAAAAATAAAAATAAAAATTAAGATATTCAAATTAGGTAGAAGCGAGTCTAGAATTTAGAATCAATAAATTCTGAATGAGTATGATTTTATTTGAAATTATTTTTATGTTCTTTTACATAATTCGAACGGAAAATAATAAATTCAGTTGATATAAAAAACTCGTTCTATATCCGTCTTTAATCGAATGGATCTGATTAAAATTACCAAACATTTAGGATGTAAGAATCCACAAACATTTTCTTATGTGTGTAGATATGTACCACATTCAAAAGGTCGAACACTATAATTAGTTGTACACTATAATTAGTTGTACTGACAATCCAAAATTGTACCAAAATGGAAAAAATTAGGTAAGTGCTTATTAGTGTGCGTGATTCTAAAAATCTCACTAGACCACTAAATGGAGGTAAAGTTAAAAGGCACTTGCGTTTTTCCAAAGGGTACAGTAGCCTAAACGGGCAATAATATATGAGAAATAAAGAAAAATGACCATATTCACCATAATTATTGTTTATTAATTCAAGAATTTTGTTTTCTTGTATGTCTTACTTTGTTTATATAATGGGAAAGAGAAAGAACAAGGATAATATCTGTTTACCTTTAAAATCAGATAATAATTGAATTTATAAGTAATTTTAAGGATACGTGGATTAATTTGACACAAAGCGATAGATTGAATTATAAGTAACGCAAACAATAATAAAGTAAATTCAAACCGTGACTTGAACAGTTATAGCCTTGAGAAATAGACCTCACTCGAACTGAATATGATCCAAACAATGTCAAATACGGTAGAACAGTAGCTTGTAGAAAGAAAATAATATTATAAGGCTTTTGGGATGCGTGTTATAATGTGTTTTACAAATAATCAGACCCCTTTTTTATAGGAGGGGAATGCTACTTTAGGTACAACTCTATATAAGGTAAAAAATCTCATGATTTCCTAGTTAAGCGGTTCCATTGATACGTGCCTAAATTCCCGCCGTGATGCGCGACCGATTACAGATATTTTGGCCTTCCGTTATTTTGGTTCGATGATGTTCTCTGGAGCTAATTCGGAGTCGGAGTTAGTTCTAGGGTCACGGACTCGGCAATCTTTGAAGGTGCATATTCTAACCTCGTACCTAGGTTCGATGGAATCCAGGGTCGATCTTCAACCCATTATGTTTTATCATCATTAAGTTACATTCGATCTTATTTTTACGCCGTCGATTTCTAACTTGTTTCACTTTCCTTTTGTAGGTTTATCAAAAGATGTTAAGATGAGGCCTCCTTCTGGTGTTGGCGACAAATTTACCGAGCCCCCTGCTCTGAAGCAGGATAAAGAGAAGAAAAGAAGAAAAGCTTCGAGCTCTTCGGGCCCCAAGAAGAAGAATGAGGAGGTGACTGGTGCAGAAATCTAAAGAAAATACCAGCGTCCGAGAACTCCCATTGGACTCCCTTCAGTTGAGGGATGAGTCCGAAGAAGAAAAAAATGACTCTGAGTTGATGAACTGCATGAGGAGTGGTACCGAGCTGTCTCAAACCAGGGAGGCTGATGGAGGGATAGTGGCCGAGGCCTCCGAACTTGAGAGGGTCTAGCCCGTTTTGCCCCGAGCTAAGGAGGTCGACAGAGAGATCGTGGCTGGTGCTTCTCGGGCAGATGATAATATACCGAAGGACGTCCTTGGGGTGATAGATCTTTTTGAGTCACCATCATTCACCGACTCGATGATAAACGAAGCCCAGATGCTGAAAAGGCACCCAAACGAGGGGCCTCAAGGGGCGACAGATTCCTTCAACAACTTCTTTGATGGTAGGATTCTACCGCCTCGGAGGATGTCACCGGGTTAGATGATTTATCAGTGCAAAAAAAGATGCCGTCTTAGGAGTCAGCGGATCTTCTTTGAGTCCGAGATTGGTTGACCGGTTCCCAGCCCCGAGCGCAGATCCTAACCGGAAGCGGTCAATTATCATATCCGTATTGGAGGATGCCCGGGTTCTCTCCGCCCTCGTGGAGATTGCCAGCTATCTCCGATGCTTGGTGATCAAAGAGTATCGGGCCATAAAGGACGAGGTGGAGGCCCCTTGTCTTTTCAACGTGGCTTAACAAGCATTGGATTGGGTTACTTTGAAAGCCTTTTTGTTATGTACTTAGATTAAATTGTGAACACTCATAACATTCTTCTTTGTGTTTGCAGGACTTGATGCTTCACCACTAAACTTTTCTCCGATATCGAGAAGAGTTAAACCTACACGAGGCCGAGATTCGGGAGCTTACTGAAAAGAGGGATGCCTACAAGCTCCTTATGAGAAGTTCCAAGTCGAGTTAGCTCGGAAGGAGCATGCCAACTGGGTCGAGTAGGTAAGACGAGTATTTAAACTTAGTGACGACGATTCAGACACAATGGCTAAAGACCCGAACCCGCAGGTTCAAAAGAGACTTGACTAGATCGAGTAGCTCCTGGCGGAAGTGGACACGGCGAAGCTGAGGCCGAAGAATGGACGAAAAATATGGACCGCCTGGCCTCGGAAAAGGAAACTACCCGAGAACAACTGGCTTCGACTGAGGTCCAGCTCCGGGCTGTAAAAGAAAAGGCCTTGGTACAGGCCAAAAAGATCAAGGATCTCCAGTCTCAACTGAGCTCTGCGGTCTCTGGCCAAGAAAATCTAGCCAAGGAACTTGAGGTGGCCAAGTCGGAGATTGCTGTAGTTAAGGCCGAGGCTGATGAGCGGGTGGACCAGCATAAGGCCGATGCCGAGGCGGCTTAGGACCAAGTGTGAAACTTGGTGGAGCATATGAAGTGGATATCCCGAATAGAGGCCCTCGAGGGAGTTTGAGCTTAGGGTTTTGACCTCCTGGCTGAGATCGAGAAAGCCAAGGTATCCGAAGCTCAGGCCAGGAAGCTGGCTTACCCCGAGGAGGAATATTCCGAGGGGTCTGAAGATTCAGGCGAGCTCGAAGATAGCGGAAACCCCAGGGGTGATGACGTGGCCCCTGGTGGAGATTAGGCCACTTAGGCTTTTTTAGATTTGTATATTTTTGAGGATGTTCGGCCTTTGTAAAAATTTTCGTCAGGCTGTTTGGCCCTTGTAAAAAGGATTTTGTATAAATATATAAGGCTTTCTTTCCCTTTCGCGGCTTTCGAATTTTTTCCTTTGCTTTATTATTTATATTCACAAATATAAAAAATGCCTTAGCACGAAATAATTAGGTTATGTTCAAAGATTCAAACAAACCTTGCCTTTACATTATTCTGTTTTAAGGCATTTTGGAGGTTCCGTATTACCGGAAAATTCCTCCCAAAGTAAGTAGTTGAGATTATAGTTCGCCGAGGGTAGCCTTTAGAACCGGTTATGAAAATTTTCTTTTCGAAGGCCTTGTTTTTTTACGGGTCTTGTACATCTCCGAGCCATGTTAAGATGGCCGTTGCCTTTTAATTCGGGTGTCGCCTAGTGGGCTTGCTTTCCCGAGTTATCCGGGTTTGCCTAAGAAAACAATCCCCGAGTGGGAATGGCCGTGGCCTTTAAAATTCGAGGGTTGCCTAATAGGTCTTTTGCCCCCGAGGTCTAATAGCTTGGACCGCTCGAGTTTGTTTTCGGATGGCAATCCCCGAGAGAGAGAGTGATTGTTCGATCTCAGGTTAAAGCAGCCATTGGGATCGTTACCTTTAGAGGATCGAAAGCAAGGAATTCCTTAAGAAATGTAAATAACAAATTTTTAAAAGACAAAATGATTGCAAGGAAATAACTTCTCTTTATTCTTCTGTAAAATAGTCATACATGTGTATGCTTTATGCTAGGGCTCGAGCAATCTATGCGGGCACGGTTCGTTTGACCGTTTGGCCCTTACAATAAATCCTACCTATCGAGACCCTTCTACCACGAAGTAATTTCCTTGTTAAAGTCGATATCTGAAGGTAATGCCCCCCAGTATTCGAAGTTGATCATAGAGAGAAGCTTCGGATACTGTTAATGTGATCTTCGACACCGATTCGTGATCGGTCTTTGATTCTAAGTTAGCATGATCCACTGTTGCCTCGTTAAAAACCTTACCGGAAAACCCATTTGGGATCAAACTGGTTCAAGGAAAAAAGTGTGCAACGCGTGCTTTCAGACCTAATATTTTGTATTGCTCCTTGTCGGTCACCTGCAAGTGTTAGTCCGAAATATAAATAAAAGAAAATGAATGGGGTCGTACCTTAGCGATAGTATCGTTTTAGGTGAGTCATATTCCAATTGCTCGGTAGTTGTCCACTGTTCATCGTTCTGAGCGTGTAGGATCCTTTTCTGGTGATTCCGACGATATGATACGGTCCTTCCCAGTTCGGTCCCAACTTTCCCTCGCTCAGGTTTCGAGTGTTCAGTTTGACCTTTCTTAGCACTAAGTCCCCGACGTTGAAGTATCGAAGGTTGGCCCTTCTGTTGTAGTATCTCTCGATCCGTTGCTTTTGGGCAGTCAATTGAACAAGGGCGGTTTCGCACCTTTCATCTAACAGTTTCAAGCTCGTATTGATTGCCTCGTCATTTGATTCCTTTGTTGCATATCGGAATCTGATAGTTGGCTCTCCGACTTCGACCGATATTAGAGCTTCGGCGCCATAATCCAATGAGAATGGGGTGGCCTCGTTACTGGACTTCGAGGTCATATGGTATGCCCATAGGATTTTGGATAGGATTTCTTTCCATCTTCCTTTAGCGTCGGTTAACCTCTTTTTGAGGTTTTGGAATACGATTTTATTGGTCGATTCGGCTGGTCCGTTCCCACTAGGGTGATAAGGTGTTGACAGGATCCGTTTGACCTTATGATCCTCGAGAAACTTGGTCACATTGCTGCCGATAAATTGTTTCCCCTTGTCACATACGATTTCGGATGGCGTTCCGAACCGACATATGATGTGGTCCCAAGTGAAGTCGATGACCTCCTTTTCCTAACCTTCTCATATGCCTAGGCTTCCACCCACTTAGAAAAATAATTAGTCATGAACAATGTAAATTAAGCCGTACCTGGTGCCCACGGAAGGGGGACAACAATGTCCATTCCCCACTTCATGAACGGCCATGGTGATAAAACCGAGGGGAGCAACTCCCCAAGTCGATGGATCTTCGAAGCGTGTCTTTGGAATTCATCACAATTTTGAACGAACTCCTTTGTGTCTTTTTCCATATTGATCCAATAATGACAGCCTCTGATTATTTTTCGAACTAGCGATTCGGCGCCCGAATGATTTCCAAAGGTACCTTCGTGGATTTCCCTCAAAACATACTCAGTGTTGCCTGGCCCTAGACATATTGCAAAAGGGCCATCAAATGTTCTTCTAAACAAGATTCCGTCTTCAGACAGGCTAAATTGGGCCGCCTTTGTATGCAGGGCCCTCGACTCTTTTGGATCCGAGGGTAGTTTACCGGATATGAGATATTCTACGTACTTATTCCTCCAGTCCCAAGTTAGGCTCGTCAAGTTGTTCTGGGCGTGACCTTCTTCCACCACTAATCTCATAAGTTGTACGACTTATCCCGAGTTGAACTCGTCATCTTCGACCGATGATCCCAAGTTAGCGAGGGCATCGACCTCGCTATTTTGATCCCCAGGTACGTGTTGCAAAGTCCATTCTTTGAACCGATGTAATGTCACCTGTAATTTGTCCAAGTATCTTTGCATTTTGTTCCTCTCTGACCTCGAATGTTCCGTTGACTTGGTTTTCCACAAGGAGGGAGTCACACTTGGCTTCGATCACTTCCGCCCCCAAGCTCTTGGCTAGTTCAAGGCCTGCAATCATGACCTCATATTCGGTCTCGTTGTTAGTCAAATTCATAGTCTTAATAGATTGTCTAATTATATTACCTGTTGGTGGCTTTAATACGATGCCAAGTCTGAACCCTTTTGCGTTTGAGGTGCCGTCTGTGAAGAGGGTCCAGATTCTCGAGGAAGTTCCTGAGTTAATCAACAACTCTCTTTCAACCTCGGGTATTAGGGCCGGTGTAAAGTCGGCCACAAAGTCTGCCAAAATTTGAGACCTAATTACGGTCCAAGGTCGGTACTTAATATCGAACCCACTTATTTCTATGGCCCATTTAGCCAGTCGGCCCGACAGTTCGGGCTTATGCATAACGTTCCTCAATGGGTAAGTAGTTACGACACATATGGGATGACATTTGAAGTACGGTTTTAGCTTCCTAGAGGCGCTTAACAAAGCGAGCGTTAGTTTTTCCAGGTCAGGGTACCTAATTTCGGCCTCACCTAAGGTTCCACTAACATAGAAAATTAGAAATTGCATACCTTGCTCTTCCCGAACTAGGGCTCCACTTACCGCTATCTCCAAGACCGCCAAGTACAAGTAAAGTTGTTCGTTCGCCTTCAGTGTGTGAAGCAGGGGCGGGCTCGATAAGTACCTTTTGAGTTCCTCCAAAGCTTGCTGGCATTCCGGGGTCAACGAAAAGTCGTTCTTCTTCTTCAACAATGCGAAGAATCGACGGCTTTTTTCGGATGACCTCGAGATGAATCTCCCCAGGGCGGCTATTCGCCCGGTTAACCTTTGCACGACCTTTATATTCTCCATGACCGTGATATCCTCGTTGGCTTTGATCTTATCAGGATAGATCTCGATTCCTCGATTGGATACCATAAATCCGAGGAACTTACCTGACCCTACTTCAAACGCATATTTTTCTGGGTTCAGCTTTATGTTGTACTGCTTTAGTATACTGAATGTTTCCTGCAAATGTCTTAAATGGTCATCTGCTCGCAGGAACATAACTAGCATGTCATCAATGTAAACCTCTATTGATTTCCTATTTTTTTCTCGAACATCCGATTTATTAAGCGTTGGTATGTGGCACCAGCGTTTTATAATCCAAACGACATTACGTTATAACAGTATGTGCCATACTTAATGATGAAGGAAGATTTTTTCCTGACCACCCGGGTCCATGTATTTGGTTGTACCCGAAATAAGCATCGAGAAAATTGAAGGTCTCGTGGCCGGCCGTGGCATCGATCATACGGTCGATGTTGGGCAAAGGAAAAGAGCCTTTGAGGCATGCTTTATTCAAATCTTTATAGTCTACGCACATTCTTAATTTACTCCCTTTTTTAGGGACTACCACTATGTTTCCTACCCAATCCGGGAAATTGACCTCCTGAATTGACCATATTTTAAGAAGTTTAGATACCTCATCTTTGCTGAAAACATGCTTGATCTCGGACTGGGGTCTTCTCTTTTGTTTAATCGGATGAAACTTCGGGTCCAAGCTCAGCTTGTGAATGGTTATCTCTGGTGGGATACATGTCATATCGAGGTGGGACCAAGAGAACAGTCTTCGTTAGTTATAAGAAATTGAATGAGTTTTACCCTGAGCTCGGAGCTTAGCCCCGTGTCCAGGTATCCTTTCAATCAGGAAAGTTTTCTCGCAATATGACTTGTTCAATTCCTCAACCGTCGATTTAGTGGCGTCGAAATAATCAGGGGCTGTAAAAGATCTAGGAATCCCATAATCATCATCCTCAACTTCCCCTTATTTGTCCGAATCTGCCGAAGATGGTATAAGTGATTGCTAATTTTCATCGTTTTTGACCACTTGGTTTGGGCCCTTCGACGTTGAAATTGTAGATGTCGGTCTTCAACCGCGAAATTTTTTTTGCAGCCGGTTGTTGCCCGTAGACTGTTTTAACTCCGTCAGGGGTTGGGAAATTCAATGCCTGGTGCAGTGTCGAAGGCACATCCCTCATGTTGTGGATCCATGGCCTTCCCAATAGAGCGTTGTATCTCATGTCCCTTTCGATCATACAAAATTTGGTCTCCTGGATGGTCCCGGCGGTATTTACTGGTAATGTTATTTCGCCTTTAGTGGTCTCACAGGCCATATTGAATCTGTTAGAACTCGAACTGTAGGTACGACTTGGTCTTGCAAACCGAGCTGTTCCACGACCCTTGATCGAATGATGTTGGCCGTGCTACCTGGATCAATTAACACACGTTTAACCCAAATTTTATTTACGAGTATAGATATTACCAGTGCATCATTATGGGGTTGCACGATCCCTTACGCATCTTCATCATTGAAAGATAAAGTTCCTTCCGGTATTTAGTCCCGAGTTCGTTTCTCCCAAGTGATGGATACTTTGATCCGTTTCAACATCAGTTCCTGTGAGATATCAACTCCTCCGATGATCATGTTAATAACGTGTGGAGGTTCTTCTTGTTCTGCCTGTTTGCTAGAATCCCTGTTCCTGAAATAATTCTTGGCTCGGTCTCTCAAGAACTTCTGAAGGTGCCCATTGTTGAATAGACGAGCTACTTCCTCTCTCAGCTGTCGACAATCCTCCGTTCTGTGACCATGGGCGTCGTGATATTTGCACATCTGGTTAGGATCCCTTTGGGTTGGATCGGACTGTAGGGGTCGAGGCTATTTGGTATCTTTGATGCGCCCGATAGCCAATAAAATGGCGGCAACATTGACATTAAAGTTGTATTCTGATAGCCTTGGTGCGTCTTTAGACTTGTCGAGGCCATTTTTGGTCATAAGTCCCCGGCTGCTTTGACCTTGGTTGTTCTTCCTTTCATTTACCACGGGGTTTTGCCTGGACCAACTGCTTCTCCGATCTCCGTTATATGGTTGATACCTATCCCTATTTGGCCTCGATTCACGATCAATTTCTCTCTTAACTCTGTCGAAGGTCCTGATCGGATAAATAGACTCCGAACGGGACCTGAGTTGATCATCTTCGACTATAATTTTCGACTGATACCGGTTATGCACGTCGGTCCATGTAACCGCCAGATATTCTATTAAGTTCTGCTTCAGCTGCTGTGAAGCCATTGAGCTTCGAATATTAAATCCCTGAGTAAAATCTTGAACAGCCCAATCATCCGCGACCGGTGGCAGGTCCATCCGTTCCATTTGAAATCGAGATACGAATTCTTTGAGCATTTCATTATCCTTTTGCCTCACTTTGAAGAGGTCCGATTTCCTGGTTTCGACCTTGATAGCCCCAGCGTGTGCTTTCACAAAAGAGTCTGCAAGCATAGCAAATGAGTCAATAGAATTAGGGGGTAAATTGTGATACCATATCATGGCTCCCTTTGACAAGGTTTCTCCAAATATTTTCAGTAAGACGGACTCGATCTCATCATCCTCCAAGTCATTTCCTTTGATGACGCATGTGTATGAAGTGACGTGCTCGTTTGGGTCAGTCATTCCGTTGTACTTAAAAATCTCAGGCATGCGAAATTTTTTGGGGATCGGCTTCGGAGCCGCACTCGAAGGGAAAGGTTTCTGTACAGACTTCTTGGAATCCAAGCCTTTCAGTATCGGCGATGCTCCCGGGATTTGAAGGTCTTTTCGCGATTGCGGTTACGCTTCAAGAGATAAGTATTGATTTTATGTTTGATTAAAATCTGCGATTATGTATTGTTTATATTACATGCAAGTGATCCTGGCTATTTGCTTATGCTGTATATACTTTTTTTCCATCATATAATTCTTGTCTCACTAGCAAGCATTTGACTTTGGAGAATATATTAAGGAGAAAAAAAAAGTCCATTCTGCAAAAGGATTTAATCTTTTATTTTCTAAAAAATCACTGGACCATAAAAGGTTATGGGACAAGCAGATAAAATTGGCCCCTCCATTGTCTATCATCCAAATTTTATCACAAATAGTCCTACATCAATCACAAATATCGTTACCAATATAGATACAAGATGCAACAAGTATCATTAGCATATCTTTGACTAAGATTTGTAAGACAGTGATAGAAAACTTGATATTCCACTCATGAATTCCTCATCCAAAGCCTGCTTTCTTGTGGATAAGCAGCCACCAATATAATCTCATAAGTCAAGAGTATACATAAAGTTATCCATAATTTTTGAGTTAGTGATGAAAGGAGAGTCGTGAGACCACTAAAATTGGTCATCGTTGAAGGTGACAACTTGTCTCCCACATCTTTCAAAATGAAAAAGAGAAAGTAAAGACAATTTCACAAATTACCCTACATTGTCTCACCATGGTTTCAGTGGTCGTTTTATAAACGGTATTATTGACAAAAAATTTGATGAAGCGGTGTCACCTGACACCGCTTGAGATAAGGTGCTTACGCCCTTTCATAGTTTAAGAAATTTTCAATTGCCCTATATTGGAGCCTCGATTAATTCGGATTCCTACCGACTAGGACTCATTAAAGGAGAAGTATTCCCAACAAAATTTTTTTCATTGCAAAGCTTAAATCCAAAACATTTAATTAAGAATGAAGTAATCCTATCCATTTCACGATAATCCTTAGTGGTGGTTTCTAGCCCTATTTTTCTAGCACATGTTAAGAACGATATGTTATTCATGCGATTATACTCGAGCAACTTGTTTCATTGTGGCTTAATGCTTGATTGGAGCAGCAAAAAGAAAGACGGAGAAAGAAAGTGATATTAACATCATGATAGCAATATAAGTTCGTTCTAGAATTCACAAAAAAACTCAGCAGCATAATGAGAACATCATTAAAGATAGAAATTGGTGGAATATTTTCCACCATCCATTTATATATATCTTAGTGGACAAGTGCATGAAAATCTCGTGGCTTCTTTTGTAATTTGCAAGTTGGCATCATTATCAAGCATTTCTACTTTGTAATTCTGACCCAATTGAAACATCACCTATGATGCATTACAAATTAAGCTTCCTAATTTTGATCTTTTTTAAAGGTGCGATATTCGAGGGAGACACTTGGAGTAACAGTAAAATTATTTTCGTGTGATTTATAGGTCATAGGTTACGAATTCGAGCAATGAATCAGCCACCGATGCTTGCATCACGGTAAACTACCTACATCACATCCCGTAAGATTGCGATCATTTTCCGGATCCTGCATGATTTGGGGATACTTCGTTCACCAGTCTGTCTTTTTTGTAAAAGTGTGCTGTTAAAGTATTTTAATAAGTTATAGTATAATATTATTTATTTTACATTTTTAATTAGCTTACTAATTTCAATATTTCTACTTGATACAATTGAACTTGTAATTATCATTTTAAGTGATATGATAATATGTAAAAGGCGATTTGCTATTAACCTCATTCACTCGAATTTCCCCGTTCTCACTTCCATCTCAAAAGATTAATATTTCTTTTTCTTCCTGTTATTATTCGTAGTTTTTTTACTTTTGACCCTTGCTTTTACCTTAAGTAGTTAATTCATAGTCCCTAGGAAATAATTTCTAGCTTTTGTTTAGGCAGAAGTTGAATTTGTTAGTTTATATCTTATGCAAACAATTTGTATTACTGTGACACTATTTTCAGTAATGCACCAGTAACTCATCATTTATTCACTCTATCTTGGTAACCATTTCTTCTTAAAATATAAAGATATATATTCCATAATAGCATGACCGAAGCCATTAATTACTGGACGGAATTTCCTTTCTTCATCCAAATATTCAGATGTGCATAAAAAGTGGATTAATACTGAAAGCATCAGAGCATGAACTTTCATGTCAAAATCAATTGGAAAGGTTTACTTTCTTATAATTTCTGACTTTCGTAGTGGAATCCAACCAATTGGATAGACGAACATAAACTAAACTATAGTTCCTTGGCATATGCCTTTCATGGAATTCTAAGATGTTTTAGCTAGCCAGGAACCTTTATCTCATCCATGATTCCATATACGGGCAAAACTATCTGCCCAACAGTAGGGGTGTACGTATGTCGGGTTTGTTCGGATTTTTTAATTATCAAATTAAATTAATAGTGTCGGATTTTTTAATTTATAAATTAAATCAAACCAATAACGTCGGGTTTTTCAATCTCGGTTTTCTCGAGTTTTTCGGGTTTTGGATTTTTTTTCCGGTAAAGTCTTCATAGCATAAAATATGTAACTTGTGCTTCAAATATTTCTTAAGTCCTAGTAAAATACAATTATATAATATTTTTTTTAAGACACTAACACAATAATATGGGATAAGTCATAGCATTATACTAAAATATTCAATAACAAAGATAAAATAATAAAATTACATAAAACCAGTGGCGGATCCAGGATTTTAGTTTCGTGGGTGCTTAACTTGCTATCAATCCCATCAGATAAGTATGCAACTATTTAAATATAATGAAAAAAATTTAATTAGAAAACCATGATATTAATATTATAGACGCCGTGAAACTGTGATGGATAACACAATTAGCAAGAAAAAGATCTGTGGATTTTGCGATCCTGGAAGGAGTCTTTCTTTTTCTAAACCAAATTTTCTTTTTCTTTCTTTGCTATAATTAATTAGATAAAGTAAGAAAAGAAAAGAAAAAAAAGATAAAACAAAGTCAGAAGCAAAAGAATAAAAGTAGTATTGGCTCAAAAAAGTCGCTAGTGAAAACTGAAAAAGAATAAAAAGAGGACCTCATAAAACAAAGTCAGAAGCAAAAGAATAAAAGTAATATTGGCTCAAAAAAGTCGCTAGTGAAAACCGAAAAAAATAAAAAGAGGACCTCATGATTGGGACAAAAGAAAATGCTTGATAATATAAGAAAAAATTGAGGAAAAATTTTTTGCAAGGAATGAGATTCAATTCCTCACCTTTGGCTTTTATAGCGCTCTAGCACCCATCATAAACCAAAGCACACACCTAGCTCTCTGTTACTTGGGTGCTTGCTAATTTATTATATCATTTTTCTTAAATTCTCTATATAACTATACATACTCCGAGTCGAGGTTAATGGGTGCTCGAGCACCCAATTTTTGTATGTAAATCTGCCCCCTGCATAAAACAACTATTGCTAATTAATAAGCCATAATGAAAATTAACATAATCTAATTATACTATATAGGTCATGCTAAAATAAGCATAGTTAATAAGTACTAATATTAATTACATAACTAAGCATTAAAGAAAAAGATAAACTAAGTTTAACATTTTCATTATAAACCAACGTAAAACTAAAATAATTATTCAATACCATCATCATTCCTAGTATTGAATTGAATTTTTTTTGTTAGCATTAGTATTGATTTGAACGTTGTTTGAGTTACTATATTTATGGGCTTTAGAATTTATTTACCACTCAAAAATGTTAAGTCTAAACTTGAAATAATACGTTAAAAGATAAAACGGTGAAAAAATTTAGAAAATATTTATAAATTACATTACAAGTAATATTTATATGTATAAAATATTTTTAAAAATTATATAAATGTATTATCGGGTTGGTTTGGTTTCGGTTTGATATCTTTTAGTTAAAAACAAACCAAACCAATTATGGTCGGGTTTTATTTTTTAATATCAAACCAAATCAAACCAAACCACATCGAATTTTTTTTTCCGATTGACTTGAATTATCGATTTGGTACGGTTTATCGATTTTTTTTGTATACCCTTACCCAAGAATACCATGGTAAGGACGAGATTCTTCCAATCAGAAGTCTCAGATTGAGCCTGAAAATTGAGAAATCCCTCGTAAAAGTACGCAACTGGAATTTGGATTTATCGGACCAAAGATTGCGATACCAAATGGTTACATACCGGAAGATATGCAAGAAGCTGAAAATAAAAATCTCTCCGCCTCAGTTTAGGTGACCAGTTTTGTTTGAACATGATTACTATGGTAAATGTTAAAGTTTGATATACATTTCAATGAAGGTGAACATCCTCATGTCTGCATTGTAAGCTATCCTATCCTGAACAAGGGCATGCCAATGACTTCTTAAAAACTATCATGAAAAGAGAGATTTGGTTCCATGAATGGGGACTCCATATTCCATATGATCCAAATAAGTTACAAAGAAGAAAGGGCTTGGATTGAGGGGGTAGGGGTGGGGGTTGTT
>MCJB01033648.1:189455-225828 GCA_002018475.1 Nicotiana obtusifolia | reverse complement strand
GGGTGGGGGTTGTTGGGGGGGGAGGTCCAATAGATTTGAGAAACCGACCAAAAAGGATAGAATTGCGATAGGAAAAGCGAAACGCCGCATTGGATGATAGTAACATACTGCAGTCCGCAGGCTTTGGCCCATGCCCCATGCTTTCTTTTCCCCCTATTTTCTCATGTTTATCTCTTGTCATCAAGGTATTCTTGTCTTTTGATCCAATAACTAGTTATTTTTAGAAACTTTTATTCCGTATTCGATATTCGTACTGAAGTTATAATTAATTCGGTGTTCGTATAAGATCGTCTAAAAAGAGAAATTTCTATAGTGACTTTTTTCTATTTCTTAGTGGTCGAACAGATACTAAGGGTGGAATGATCCTATATATCCACCCCAACTCTTTGTGGTAATCGGAAAATAGTTAAAAGAATTATATTAGTCTTTATTTCCAAATTTCTTTTTGCTCCATCCTCATCTTTAACGCTTTCTTTTTCTTCCTTTCTCTCTCCTTACGGATAACCTTTAACAGGATTGGATCCCCTCCAATACTATTTTATCCAGTAATTTTCAATGTGGTGTTTGATATGTGCTATGTGGACAAAATATAATGAATGATCTGAATTTATTTTATTATTCATGACCTCTTAATTCTCTCTATTAATGCAAAATATATATTTTAACAAATTGAAGGAATATTATAATATCATCACTGCTTTATATAAAAGGCGAAAGGCAAATTTAAATTAACTTTAAATGACATGAGTGCTAATTTTATTTTTATTTCCTTTATAATGCATTACCAAGTATTTCTTAATTGTAGTTTAGTTGTATCAAAAATGAATGCTTTTTAACATAACATGTGATTCTGACGTACTAATTGATATAGTTTTATTCGATAAACTTCAGTGCTATTTGAATTTATTATGTAAGTAATAGAAATTCAATATTTGATTAAATCTTTAGCCGAAAGAAAAACTTTTAGTGAATTATGACATTGATAACAGAAAAATGAATTATTAAAATCACCAAACAAAATAAAAATAAATTACGGAAAAATGGAACAGAATACAGGTTTATTAGAATTATAAATAATTTTATACTACAATGACGCACACTCAATATTTTATAATCGAAAAAAAATAACTTCAATAGTGTGAAATTAAAAGTAATAGTGTTGCCTAAAAACTTATTTTGAATAATAGAATAATCAAAACCGTTGGTTATTTTTTGTCCACGTGGCACATATCAAACACCCCATTGAAGATTAATGGACAAAATAGTACTGGAGGGGATCCAATCCCACCTTTAACTGGATCTATATCTTGTTTTCATTTCATTTTTACAAGTGATAGATTCCACAATAAATGGACTTTCATGCTAATTGGAATCCTACTGAGGTCGCACGCTTAAAATAGGGCCACTTTGATTTCATGATGGGATATTTGAACTAAAAACATGAAATAATTACTTGTAAATTGAAGTTAGCTAGTGAAAATTTTGAAGTGCAAATGAAATACTATTTGAATTTTAAGTGAAATATTGAAATTGTGATTTGAAAGTTTATTTCGAGTGAACACTTTCAAATCTTCAACTTTCATAAAATATTTCTCTAAATGAAGTTTATGTCCAAACGCATACATTTTGAAAACATAAAATGATTTCTTTATGCTGGTCGACAAGAGGGGTTGCTCAGATGATTAGTACCTCACCTATAACTACAGGGTCATGGGTTAGAGTTACCAAATGAGCAATAGCTAACACAAAGTGGATGGAAGGAAATTAAAAAAAAAAATTCCACTCAAATGCTGGCCAATTGCAAATATGTAATCAAATGGGTTGAAGAGAATTTAGATTTGAATATCAAATGGTAGTCAACACACTACATCACCCCAATTGGCCCTTTTTATGTTTATAGATATAGGTTCTTATGTTCTTGTGGCACGTGATCTTGTGTGGCATCAACAGTTGACTGAATTAACCAACTCAAAAATATACAAGGGATCACAAGTCACAACTTGAACCCACTAATGGAAACAAACTATACAACTTGCTCACTGCAAAATCTTGCAGCCTATTCCATCCTATATTTCGTCTCCCATTTCTATTGTTAAAATATCCATAAAAGTAAGCCCCTCCCAAATAGTTAAAAATTAAAAGTCATAACTAAAGAAAAAGTCAGCTGAAAGAGAACATTTTTACACTTTGAGAGTATGATCCTGGCTTTCAATAGATTCCTTCACAAGTTCAATGCTCTTTTGACTAAGAGTTCCATCTTCCTCAGCATCAAAACTAGCATGCACACTGTAGAGAACATACACTAGTACAGCAAGACCTGAGAAGAATCCGAATCGAACATAGGATGGCCTATCAAGTGAACCCAACAAGAATATGTTGAGGAAGATAGATATGGAAGGAATCCATGGCATTAATGGGACACCCCAAAACTCAGGTTTTCGCGCTTGTGGCACCATATAGTGAAATAGTTGTAATACAGCGATGGCGATAGCTGTGCAAGCACCAAGCATGAAGGCTTTGGGCTTGCCTGGTGGTGCAAATTGCCATAAAAGGGTGAATAAGATGGAAGTTAAAGAGAAGCAAAAAAGGAAAGACAGGGTAGGCCATGGGTTTGTTACTCCAACTGAGACGTAACGTTTGTAGATAACAGCATTTGCTACCATGTAAAACACAAATAGTGTACCGATTGATACAAGGTTCAGTAGTATTTGTAAATCAGTGAAAAGGGCAATTGCTGCTGTGCAAATTCCTGAAAAGATCAAACAGATCCTTATATTAGTGCAACAATAAGAATTCCCCTACAAGGAATTGTAGCAAGAATTTATTTCTGAAGTTGGTAAGAATGTGTCATTTCAGTCAAAAGTAGCGGCCTGTACAAATTCCTGTCGAGATTATGGGTCTGAGGAAAGAACATGACCAGATCTTCAAAAGGGTACTTTGTAAAAACAAAGGATTCTAGATGTTGTTTTCAACTCTGTTTTTTCCAAAGTCATCTAACATTCCCATTTACTAAATTCTTGTTCCACTAATGTAAGTCACACACATAAGCTTTACAAAGAATAAGAATTCAAGATTGGTCAGCAACTGAAAAAGTTTATACTTTGCTGAGCTCAAAAACGTGACTCAATAGTGAATCAAAGTATGTGGAGAACATTCGTTTAGATAATGATATGAAGAACCTTTCTAATTATATATTGTTTGGACCAATAATTGCAGTTAGTCATTCCTGCCCTTCTCGAATTAATAAGGAACCTTATTATATTTGTAAGGTGTATACAATGCATTATTATCATGAATTAGTTCGTAGACTAAAATAAGATCAGGAAAAGAGGATTTAATTCCCCTTTGAGCGGTAATTTTCACCACTATCTTGACTCTCGTGTCATGACCTCCAAACATGAGATTATTTCAGGATATGATACAACTTATTTTAAGATTATATGGAATATGTTCTTGCTTGAAATACATATATTTCATTTCATTACAGCATCTCCAACCTTAAGCACTACTTTTTACACCAATTTTTTTTTAATTCCAAAATGATGAAAATTAACTCCAACCTATTGTACTAATTTTTTACACCAAAAGAAAAACATTTCTTTTATATTCTTTTCTCCCTTCTATATTATATTATCTTTTTAAATTCAAATTTTATTTTTTTATATCATAAAACAAATTCTTTATTTTTTTTACATATTCATCCTATATAATTCATATTCCTTTCTTACATAACCATTAAATATAAAAGTTATAGCCAAAATTAAGATGTAAAATTAATATTATAAAGATATTAAATAACAAATAATTAGAAATATTGGGGGACCTAAATGAAAAAAGTAAAATTTATAATATATTAAATTAAAAGTGTTATATAATAAAAAATAAATAGTAATGATGTTGATAAATAGTGTTACACCAAATTTAATATAATACTTTTCACACACTAAATAATATAAAAAATAATGTAAGGTTGAAGTACCAAAATATTAAATATTATATCAAATTAGAATTCGATGTAATATTTAGTATAACGTAGGAAATGGTCTTAGTTTGAAACTTTTAGATTATACAGTGGCCACAAATGTCACTAAAATGAAAAAACAAAAAGCAAATATTATGACAGGCGTTGAGATATGAGCCAAGCTTTATCCAATGATGGACCCACTTAAAAACCAGTCAAAGCCCCTTTCACTAAATATTTGTCAAATCTTTGTGTGATTGTTGAGCGACTCATCGTCTTGACATGAAACCATAGACCCCACAAAACGCAGATAAATAGTTAACCGAATATGATAGTGTCCCATGATAAACTTACGAGCATTTCACTAAAACGTAAAGCTATCGCCTTAACCGAACCGAAACGGTTCTTTTGTGGACCCCTCATACTCTCACAACGGCAAAGCTAATTAACCCAGAGCACCTTCACGCAATAACAGGAAAACACATACACACTCATTTCTACCAAGTGATGCACATGAAAATACGTAACACAACAAATAGTTTTATAATATTTGACGTTTTAAACAAATAATAAGACCTTTATCCTTTCATTCCCCAAGCCAATACTTATTATTTCAATTCAATTAATGAAGCTTTGAGAAACAAATAGTAATACGGTTAAGCAAATATTCTTTTGGATCATCTGGTTCGAAATAAAGATTATAATCTCACTATCTTAATCTCGATAATCAAATGACCCCTTAGTAATTAAGATATTAAATATCAGCTTAAGAGGTTTACGTGGTATTAAAATAAGAATTTGAATAAAACATACCGAGAAAAACGGAAGCGTTAACAGGCGTTGAGGTCTTAGGATGGACCTTAGCAAACCAAGCAGGAACCACGCTGGACCGTCCGATCACGCACATGTATCGAGCTTGTCCCAACATCGCCACTAACAAAGATGTTAGAATACCGAAAGCGGCCCCTACACCTATCACATTTGATACCCATCTCCAGCCGTCTGATCCCATAAATGCCCCCGAAAATGGCGCATCTGGATCAATCTGTTCATCAAACAATTCAATAAGTATGTAATTAACATTTTATATTAATCACTAATTTGATAAAAAATGATATCTAATCTATTATCACATATTAAATACAATCATAATATAAATAATATTTAAACCGACAATATATATATAACTTAAATGTTTATATATTAACCCCTTTTACACTTATTTGAGTTGCTCACATTGCCGGGAGTTTTAAATCCAAATAAAGAAGGATTATTGATAGAGTTGCGGTAAAATTAGTCAATTTATTTGAGAATGAGGTGTAATCAAGATAAATAATAGTAAGGGCAAAAATGTACTTTAACCTAAGCAAACAAAAAAAAAGCGAATTATTATATTATACCATATCATAAGGGAGAAGCATGGACATAGAAGCAGCCATGAGGCAGTAAAGAACTGTCACGAGTATAACGGAACCCGAGACGCCAGCAGGTATATCCTTAACTGGATTTCTGACCTCTTCAGCCATTGTTGAAACGGCGTCGTATCCGATGTAGCTCAAATACACCATTGCTGCACCATTGAACACCCCTGAAGCTCCAAATGGAAAAAATCCACTCGCATGATTTTGATCCCCTGCTTTTGTAAAATTCTTCGTTTCACCTCTCGTAAATCCAATTACTATTACAAATACTATGAACACTAAATGTAACGCCGTTAATACCATATTCAACATCGAACTCTCCCGTGTACTGCAAAAAAATAACAACAAAAATTTATTATTCGAAGCTTATTTGATAAAATAAAATTGAATTGGATTGAGTTTTAATGATTATGACGAACCTGTAGCAGATGATTACGGTGAGGGCTAAAACAACTAAGACAGCAACAACATCAATCTCATTGAATCCTTCGGGTAATCCACTAACGGTGATTTTCAATTTACTTTCTATGCCTAAAGCTGTACATAAATATCCAGTGAAACTCCTTGCCACCGCAGCATTTGATAATACGTAGTCAATTATTAGATTCGCACCAGTCAAAAACGCTAGAAATTCACCTGCACTACGCCATGATGTTGATCAAGTTAATCGGAGTAATAAAAAGTACAGACAATGTGATTTTTATAAGTGTTGATTAACGAATTGTTTTAATAAATTCGGAGTGAAAAACGGACCAAAAGTGATACGGATATAGCTGAAGGCACCGCCAGCAACAGGCATATCAACGGCGAACTCAGTGTAACAGAAAGCAGAGAGAAGAGCACAAAATCCAGCAATGGCGTAAGAGAGGACAACAGCGGGACCAGCACAGAGACGGCTAGCACGACCGGATGTAACGAAGACGCCGGCGCCAACCATACCGCCGACGCCAAATCCAACGAGGTCGTACCACCGGAGACTCCGTTTCATATCTCCACCAGACCTGGCTCTGACTCGGCTTGTTTCTTCGAAAGAAGTCGATACTGAACCGGCACGGCGAGCTAACCGGTTTGGGGTATCGGAAAGTGCTCGGAGGTAAGATTTTAAGTTAGAGAAAGAGGAGTTATGGTTCTCCATTTTTTTTTTGGACCACCACTCTCTCTCTCTTTCTCTCGTTAATTTATCAGTATTTTGAGTGAGTTTTTTGCGGAGAATTGAGAAATGGATCAATGGGTATATAAAGCGTTTGCAGTTGACACTTCAGAAGATGGCTCATACTGATACCATTGGATCTTCGGAGGAAAAAATAAAATAAAAGAAGATACCTATTGAATCAAGATACTAACATCCACTAGCATTTTAAACAGAGGCAAATTACATTTTTTTTTTTCGAAAACATTCAAAAATAGCCACTTTACAAATAGCTACTATCTTGTAATTTTAAATTTTACAAGTGAAACTTGAGAACACTAACGACAAAAACAACAACCCAGTATAATTTCATAAGTAGAAAAGAATTTGAGGAGGGCAGGATGTACGCAACCTTACTCCTATCTCGGAAGGGTAGAGAGACTATTTTCGATAGACCATCGGCTAAAGAAAATGGAAGAAACACTTAGAGCAAGTAATAGCAAGACAATATATTTAGAAAACTAGATCGAAGGTAGCAACAGAGAATATGAAAGAAGTACCGATAGCAAGTAATAACAAGACAATATATTTAGAAAACTAAATCCAAGATAGCAATAGAGAATATGAAAGAAGTACTGATAGCAAACTAAGGGAGTACTGATGGCAAGTAATAACAGAACAAGATATGCGATAATAGCAAACAAAGGATAAAAGGGGTACCATATCCAGGGTTATTTCCTCGGCTAGCTCAAGCTGTGCCATATTTCGCATGATCACCTCTCCCCAAGACTTCTTTAGCCTACCTCTACCCTTCCTCCTACCCCCAAGGCCAACCTCGCACACCTCTTGATTGGCATCTGTGCTTCTCCTTTTAACATGCCTGAACCATCTCAGCCTCGCATCTCGCATATTTTCCTCCATAGGGACCACTCCAATCTTATCCCAAATAACTTCATTCCTAATTCTATCTAACCTAGTATGCCCACACATCCATTTCAACATCCTCATTTAAGCTACTTTTATCTGTTGGACATGGGTGTTCTTGACTGGCCAGCACTCTGTCCCATACAACATAGTCGATTTAATCACTACCTTGTAGAACTTACCTTTAAGTCTCAACGGCACATTCTTATCGCACAAGACACTGGAAGCGAGCCTCAACTTCATCCACCTTCTTCGATACGATGTGTGACATCCTCATCAATCTCCCCATCATTCTAAATTATAGATCCAAGATACTTGAAACTCTCTTTCTTGAGAATGACTTGAGTATCAAGCCTCACATCCTCGTCTGCTTCCTAGGTAACATCGCTGAACTTACATTCCAAGTATTCTATCTTGGTCCTGCTCAACTTGAAACCCTTAGACTCAAGGATATGTCTCAAGACCTCCAGCCTCTCGTTAACACCACCTCGCGTCTCATCAATCAGGACTATGTCATCTGCAAATAACATGCACCAAGGCACCTCCCCTTGCATGTATTGCGTCAATGCATCCATTGCCAAGAGAAACAAATACGGGCTAAGTGTTGATCCTTGATGCAACCCATCTCAACTAGGAAGTATTCTGAGTCTCCTCCTGCTGTTCTAACTCGTGTCTTAGTTCCATTATACATGTCCTAGATAACTCTAATATACGCTACATGTACTCCTTTAGCCTCCAAACATTTCCATAGAACCTCTCTTGAGAAATTGTCATAAGCTTTCTCTAGGTCAATTAACATTATATGCTTGTCCTTCTTCATCGCTCTAAACTGCTCCACCAATCTCCTCCCAATGTGAATGGCTTCAGAAGTCGACCGACCTGGTATGAAGCCAAACTGATTTTCTGAAATAGACACACTCCTCGTCATCCTCCCTTCTATCACCCTCTCCCAAACTTTCATCGTATTTTTTACAGACAGAATGAAATTGGCCAGTAAGTGCTATTTTTTTCTCAGTACACCGTCTGCTTGCTTTGGACCGAGGGTCTATCGGAGATGATCTTTCTACCTTAGCAATACGATCATCTTAAAATGCGATTATAAGACTATGTAGCAAATCCCTGTGCCATTATCATTAAAACTCGAATTGGCACATTACAATGTGATTGTAAGACTATTAAAACTCGAACTATGGACTATAGACCAAATTTCTATTACGCACTTTGTGAGCACGAAAATCATCATCAATGTACCAATATCATTTTAGATTATGTGGAACAAACAATGTGGCATAGATAATTAAGATTAAAGTTTCTATAGAAAGGTTTTGTAAAGCAATTTCGAGATGCGATACGCTCCTCGAAAATGTAATTTTTAGCCCCTTGCAATTGATAAAAATTAGGAATGCATCTTTATCTATTAAAGTAATCTAGAGTTATTCTCAGTACAATTGAGCAAAACTGTATAAGAAGATAACATTTACTAGTGTAACTTGAGCATTTGCTAAAGCAAATTGAACGAAAAAGTTTTTTGGATTGATCTAATAAAGTACAAAGGAAGCTTATATGATTAAGATGTGGCAAGAGAAGTGATAAAAACTCACAATAAAGACAAGAAAATGCATAATGGTCAATTGGCCAAAAGCCAAAGAGGGAACCTTAAGGAGTAAATAATTCACATGCTCGCATTCAACTCCCTTGTAGCTTAAGCCAGCCTAAGTGATAATTTTGCCTAAACAAATCAACAAATGAAATTAAGTCTAGAGCTATAAGTAAATCAGGGATCTGATTATTAATAGGATATTGATATTTATAGATGGACCTGTCAGAAATTTAAATGGACGTCTGATTATTTCTGTAAAATTTCAAGTCAAGTCAAAAAAATAATCCTTTATGACCAGTTATAATTTAAATAGTAGAAAATGGTTCTAGAAAGATCTCATGCATTTTGTTTTTCGATCTCTTGTGTAATTTTTTTCAAAAAGAGATGTATATTTTTAGTTTTTTTGTAAAAATAATAGTCGGAAAAATATATACTTTTATATATATGTGTATTTTGTATCAAAATATATACATTTTATATATTTTTTGATTAGCGAATGCAATTAGTTTCAGCCTACTGGCCAGTCATATGACAAAATCATATTTTAGCCCGACAAGATGAATGAAGATAACGAGTAATAATTTTTGTTCTTAAATATAGTAAAATATATTCAAAAAAGATAGAGAATTAGTTGGCACATGGATCCTCAAGTTACTTATAAAGGAAAATGAAAGGAGCAACCTATTTAATTGTGAGTGACAAACTTTTTATTAGGCTAGTCGGAGACGTTATCTTAATGAAACAACCAACAACTGCAAGTAATGAATGACTCAACAGAAAGGCAGAAAATTCCACAGAATTGCGGAGGAGAAAAAGCCAGCTAAAATTATTAGTCTTGACTCTCTAGCTAGGTGGTCTCATGAGCTTATCTTTGGATTTGCAACTTCTATTTAATTTCTTTCTTATCTAGACATTGCTTAAGACTACTGAAGATGAAATTTTATTCTTATATTTTCCGGTTAAGGTCAATACTGGATGTGCTTTCGTATTAGTAGATGAAAAGATTAAATTAATAGCTTACATATAAAATATATGAATTTCTTAATGGTGTGAGGCCTTTTGAGAAAAATTATGCATGTTTGGCTTAAAACAGATAATATTGTACCATATTAAGAGTTATTTGTGAGCCGGTTTAGCCCAACAAATGATATCCGAGTCAAATTCGACGATACGAGTATGACAATGGCAGAGTGAACGTAGGGTGTTCGATTTACTTTCCCTTACGAACTTGGAGACGTGCACACCAAAAAGAAGCTAGTTGACGATGTGGGTAGCATATAGTGAATATCGGAAATTGACACATGAACATAGTAATGGATCACGTGGAACTTAGTTCGAGTGAGAGACCCGTGAATCATAGTGATGAGTCACGTGGAGCTTAGTTCGAGTAAGAAATTATTGTTTCTGCAACTAAAGTTCCACATTGATAGCTGGAAAGATTAGGTAATGGTGAGGTCTTTTTGAAAAAACTATGAAAACTTAAACCAACAACAACACAGTGTAATCCCACAAGTGGCGTCTGTGGAGGGTAGTGAGTACGCAAACCTTACCCCTACCTCGAGGGAGTAGAGAGACTGTTTTCGAAAGACCCTCGGCTCAAGAAGGCAAACAGAGACAATAAATCAGTATCATCAACAGAAACCATAGAAATTATAATATCAACATAAGGATCGAAAAATAGATGAAAAGTGTCACGACCCAAAATCACACTTGTCGTGATGAATCTTAATACTAGGAAAGCCGACATCCTCAGTAAACCACCAATTACTTTAAGTTTGAAAATACCACAAAAAAATTTAAGAGTAAAGTCCCCAATTACTGATACAAAATACTGTCTTTATACAATACACTCCCAAAATCTGGTGTCACTAAGTACATGAGCATCTAAATGACCACACAGTCTGACTGATAAAAACACTGTTTGAAAATATAGAATAGTACAAATAACTAAAAGGAAAGAGAGAGCCTAGGTCTGCGAACGCCAAGGCAGCTACCTCGATAGTCTCTAACCGATAAATCTCCAAAATCTAGCAACCGCAGTGTCCGAAAGCACCTGGATCTGCACACGAGGTGCAGGGTGTAGTGTGAGAACAACCAACTCAGTAAGTAACAAGATTAACTATTGGACTGAAAATAGTGACGAGCATCATGGTTCAGTTCACTTTACAAACAATATAATACGGAGAAATAGGCGTGCTTCCAAGTTTGACATTTAAAACCAAAACAGTTAATTCGTATCAAGGTCAATTGAAACAGGATATAGAATCTTTCAGAAATTTTATGACTAATATATATCAGCTGAAGCACAACAGTAATGAAATCAAGTGCACATACTCAGAGTAACAGTCACTCAGTCCTCCCATTCGCTCCAACCACACAGTCACTCATTCCTCGCAATCACTCATCTCCTTCAGACACTCAGCACTCGCACTCAGTAGGTACCTACGCTCACTGGGGGTGTACAGACTCCGGAGGGGCTCCTTCAGGCCCAAGCGCTATAATAAGCCAATCATGGCATAAATCAATAAAATATGTTGCGGCGCGCAGCCTGCTTCCATAAATATCCTCACAATCAGGCCTTCAGACTCAATCAATCATCAATCTCTCCAGTCTCTCGGGCTCTCATTAATCATGATAATCAACCCAAAAAATAATAATATAATGTGTCAATAAAGAACAATTGAAACTGAGATATAATATGCAGTAAAACTCTGATTGAGTGCGAAACAACAATTTAGCAGATAATTCAACATGTAACACGACCTTCCCTACAGTACCAACACATAGCATAAATATGATGTGCAGTTAAATTTCTATAACACATGGAGAATATACGGATAACATCAGATTAATCAACTATACGGTTCCGTGGAATTCACTAAATCACAATTTCTACGGTGCACGCCCACACGCCCGTCACCTAGCATGTTCGTCACCTCAAAAGCAATCACATGACACATAGTACGTTGGTTTCAATACCCTCAGAACCAAATTTAGAACTGTTACTTACCTCAATCCGTACAAATTCTCTATTCCAATAAGCCCTTGCCCCAAATACTAATTCGATACAGTCAACACAAATTGTAGGAATCAACTCCATATGAAAATACTAAATTTCCCAATTAAATCCGAAAATCCACCAAAAATAACCTGATAAAAGTTACAAAATATGAACGCCCATTCAACCACGAGTCTAACCATACCAAATTTGCCAAATTCCAACATCAACTCGACCTCCAAATCGTAAATTCTTATTTTGAAATTCCTATGCCCAAATTTTTGCTTTACACCTCAAAAGCACTTAATCTAGTCGAAATACTCAATGATAATTCAATATTATCGACTCACAAGTGACATACCTCAAGAATCCCCGTGATTTTCCTCTGAAATCGGCCCAAACCGTGCTTGAAATGTCCAAAATGGGAAAGAAATCTCGGACCCCTCGACTTATACACTGCCTAGAGGTTTTGCACCTGCGGCCTATTTCGTTGCTTCCGCGAGACTGCTTCTACGGTCATTCCGAAACCTCATCGGACCTGAACCAACTACCCGGCAAGTCACATAAAAACACAAAATGAGCAGTAAATAGGAGAATGGGGCTGTAATACTCAAAATGACCGACCGTGTAGTTACAAAAATCAATAACAATAACAAGCAAATAAGGCCTGGTACTATGCAAAACGAAAGAATAGTGTGAATACAACATTACCCACTAGCAGTCTAAGACAAAACCCTATCGGACTAGTCTCTCACCCAGTACGAAGTAAAAAAATTCTCAACTACCTCCTAACCTACAACCCTAATATTCGACCTCCACTTTCTTATCAAGAGCTATGTCCTCGAAAATCTTAAGTCACGCCACGTCCTGGCAGATCACCTCTCCCCAATACTTCTTAGGCCGCCCTCTACCTTTTTTTCGTACCCACCAAAGCCAACTACTCGCACCTTTTTACCGGGGCATTTGGGCTTCTGCTGCACGTGCCCAAACCTATCCGAGCCTCTCTTCCCGGATCTTGTCATCCATAAGAGTCACGCCCACCTTCTCCTGAATATCTTCATTCCTAATCTTATCCATCCTAGTAAGCCCGCATATCCACCTCAACATCCTCATTTCTGATACTTTCATTCGCACATCCACCTCAACATCCTCATTTCTGATACTTTCATCTTCTAGATATGTGAGTTCTTAACTGGCTAACAATTTGCCCCTTACAAAATGGCTGGTCTAGTCACTGCTCTATAAAACTAACCTTTGAGCATCAGTGGCACTTTCTTGTCACACAGGACTCTAGATGCTAACCTCCATTTTATCCACCCATCCTATACGGTGTGCGACATTCTCGTTGATCTTCCCACCCCCTAGATAACCGACCTAAGGTACTTGAAACTGCCTCTCTTGGCGTCCATGCCTCAGGTCCATGCCTGTTTCCCTCGACTCGGCGCTGAACTTGCACTCCAGCTACTGGGTTTGACCGAACCAATAACCGGCACTGTCTCCGCTTCTGACTGAAAGCATTTGGGTTCAACCATTAAAGTTCGTAACAGTAGTCTCGCAATATATTTGCAATAGTTTAGGTTCAATATCTAATATTTGTGAAGAAAATAATATATGATTTTCACATATATATAATTATATTCTGTATAAAAAATATCGTATTCAATTGAATCTATGGCTCAAAAGCTAAGTCCACCTTCAACTAAAGTTTATTTGCCTTTATTTTATTGCATATTGAGATTGTATTTTTAATGCTATTGTAGATTCTTTTTAGCTACTTTTACAATCCAACAGCGATCACTCCCCATATATATAAGAATCACGAGTATATGCATAGATTTTTTTATACATAAGAAAACAAATAAATCTTGACTTAAGTACACATTAGCCTTTTGTTTTAACTCTCTCTTTTCAATAACCTTTGGAGGCAATGGAGAGAGGAGTGCCAAGACACTAATAACATTTTTGGTTGATAATGTAAAACATGAAGAGGTAAATCCTATTTAAGACAAATTAATTAAAAGCTTTACAAGATTAAGACATGACAATCAATTAAAGCAAAAGGGATACAAAGAGACAAGAACATGCTTACATGGAAATTTTAGTGAAACCAGAAAGAACACATAAAAAAGTAATGGGCATAAAAGCAACGCAAAAGAGAAAGAAACAAAAACTAAAATAAATGACAACAGACACAAATTTTATAAAGCAGCCAAAGTGCTAGATTTGTTGCTATCCTCTTAAAGTCACGTACGTTACATATCACTTTGCAAACAAATTACTTGTTTCCTGCATTTAAAATCTTAATCAACATCGTTTAGTATAAATCAAAGGCTAATCAAGATTTAATTATGTGTAACACAAAGGTCAGCTAGGACTTTAAGTATTTCCGTTATAATATATATGGCAAAGGCATTAAAAACAGAAAGCTATTAATTATATTGACAAATGGTCTTTCTAATAAGTACAGCTGTGGTATTAATTATTTTATTCGAATGTCTTGTTACTTTTATTTTTCAATGCACATCAACTAATCATATTTATAGCAAGTTGTGGACAAATACATTCAATTCTATAAGCAAATCTCATCCCCTGCTGAAAGGCAAATGATGGTTTAGATTTAGAGCGAGATTCAATGTTTAGGAAATATGAGCAGAAGCAATAATAGAAAACTTTTTTAGTTGAGCATCGATGGGAATCAACAGCAAGGTAGTTCACTAGTGGAACGAGAAATAAGTCATTAAACTATAATTCATATCGAATTAACATTTTCAAATGTATTCTGTTAAGACTTTTAAAGCTTGCACTAAGAAACAAACTAATCTCGATGAGTCCTAATATAATTTTTTTAAAAACATGTAAAATCTTAACTCAAAAAATCTTCTAACTTCTAAATCCGTCTCTGTCTACCGTAACCTAATTTAACCAATTTACTATCGAATAACTCTCTCTAGTTGAGACTTCAGATTCAGGAAAGAATGAAGTGAGACATAATTAGACAAACTCCTTTTGATATTTTATTTTTCAGAATAGAATGAAAACATTCGAAGGCAGGCAACAAGCAGATAAAGTTAAAACCATAGCGGCATTGGAGGAGTGGAGGGGCAATTGCCCGAGTCAGCTTTCTCGTGGTAACACGTGTGACACAAAAGTAAGATTATTTTCTTTCGCTTTTGCGTGGGAGAGATAAGCATGGATTTGTTGAAAAAAAACATACTCTTACCCTATTTTATTTTTAGTCAGTTAAAAGAATATACTTTTAAAAAAATATAAAAATAATTTAACTTTAAAATTATTATTATACTTTTAATGAGATGATTTATAGCTACATAAATATTTATAAATTGTGTTAGATCATAAATTTTAAAATTCTTCTTTTTTTTTATAAAATTTCGTTCAATTAAATAAGTTTAAACAAATTGAAACGAAAAGAGTAAAAAGAAAAAAGCGCGGATTTAAGTGCAACTATATGACGCGTCCTGCAACACGCCAATAAATCTGTTCGACCGTCGCTTATGTGTCCCATTATAATGGAATTACGTTCATTAGTAATACACAAATTATAAAATGCTATAATTTTTGTTACTAATATAGGAAGAAATAATCTCTATGTAGAACTTGGGATTTACCAAAACCAGCAATTTTGATTTATAACATGCTCGAATCCCTCGAATTTCAATCCATATCATATTATTACTTACTCTCGTGATAATGATGTCAGAAATAATTATAGGTCTTTAAACTCAAAGCTCGCCTACAGAAGTTTCTGAGTTTTGCACAAATTCAAAAACTAACCTGAAGTTGCAATCTTTTTTCTTCTGCTAAACAACATAAGCAAACAAGAATTTACAAAAATTGGAGAAGAGAATTTGAAAACTGGATTTTTTTTTTTAAAAAAAACAATCAAACTTCACCGAAATGAGTGAACAACCACCACAAAAGATTGTGTAAGGATGAATATAATTTCTCCACTTTTAAACGGACTTTTAGAACTCGAAATTGAAAATGAAAAAAAATCATAATATGAAACGTTTCCCTCTTTAATCACCTTAGGTGAGGCTAATTCGGGTTAGTCGAGAATACCAATCAAGAATTCATTACTTAAATAATGATTCAACTATACGAAATTATCTAATAAAGCCGAAAAGGCAATAAGATGATAAGTTCATTGACAACTCCATTACTGGTAAGTTATCCAAATACATGGGGAGTTTGTCCTTGTTCATTTGTCCCCCTACACAATTCCAATCCATATACACACAGGCCATTCCTTTTTAATTGTAAATGGATAAGTATGTGCTATTCATTCTGCAAAATTTGCAGTGGCTCTGTCTCTCTTCTGTGCTGTCTGCTGTTCTACAGCTATTGCCATTTGCCCCCTCACTGCCTACTGCACAAATGGTGGCTAGGGAAGCCTTAGGTAGCTAGTGGCAAGTAGCAGTATGGGCCATTTAGATCATCATCTTTTTCTCTTTTTCATTTTTTGCAGTTCCATAACCAATCAATTTTCTTGTATTCAATTTCTTGACTATTGTTTTAGTTGGACATTGAAGATCTCTGTTCTTGTTCCAACTATTCACCAAAATGTAGAGAAACTCAATAAAAGAAAAGGTTGTGACTTGTGTCATTGTCCTTTTAGGCTCCCCAATGGCCAATCCTATGTCAGTCATGTCTCTTGCTCATTTCTTCTCCTTACCACTTCTTTTGGAAATTATTTCCCTTCTTAGCATTCACCCTATATTGAATTTTTCTTTTTTATAATAGTAGCGTCTAAATTAGTACTTCAATTAATTTTATTGGTTACTTGTTTATACATTTCACTAGCATAGGCATTCCCTTCTGTCTATCAAAGTTTAAACAAATAAGAAATAACTATTGAGTATTTTACCTTTGACCATTAGGCAACACCTTTAGAATTGTCAAACATGTCGTGTAAAAAGAAAAAAAGAAACATAATGCCAATATTTTAAATTGATGAGCTAATTCTCAAAATTAATTACTTTCATTTAGACGAATTTTAAATGAGAAAATATTAATTATTAATCGAACGCCTGATATTATGTACTATCCTGTATAGATTCCAAAGTATTTTATGCATATGATGCCAGGCAGTTTAATTTTCTGCAAAATTGTTTCATACGATTGTTTACTTACTTTCTGAACTTTTCTTAAACAATAACAGGGAACTAGTTTATGGGATGATCTGACTTTATATTTCATTTGTGTACATGGCAAGTTGGCAACCATCAAATGTACTACTATTATTATTGAGGATTGTAGTTTAATGAATAGAATTCATATATCTCTATCCAAACCGTCTTGGATTTGAGCCCTTAGAAGGAAACTCTTTTGATAGGGAATGGTTCTTTCTACTATGGACCTTACACGAAACACATCCGGATTATACAGGACTCTTATATAAATACCGATCACCGACCAAAAAACAAAAATAGAAAAGGATATTGAGTGTTACAGGAGAAAACTTCACCGGAACAGAGTCCATCTGCTCGTTAACCTACTCAGAATTCAACTCAGTATATACTCCATCGAATAAAAAGAATCTCAATAGTACTCGATCTATACTTGGTCCGATATTTCATAAAAGACGTAAATAAATTTCATAATTTTTTTTACCGATATTAATATAAATGTTAATTCGACAATGAAATTTATGACACTTGAAGTAAGTGTAAAATAAATGTTGGTAAGCAATTTTTTGACATGTATGTGACATTTACGACATATTTCTTGCAATGTCCTTATTATATTGCAAAAAAATAAAATCTGATCCTTATAGCATTAGGATACGTCTACAATGGTTATAGTCGATTGATTTGTATAGTTTATAGTCATTAAAATGAAAGTTACAAATTATTATATATTGTATATCAATTTTGAAATAAAAAATACAAGGATAGATAATGCGCATATAACATGTCCGATTGAGAGTATTATCAGAAATTCACAAATGAAAACCTTGTTCTGTAGATATTGTTACAATGAAAAAGTAAGATATTTACAGTATAATTGAAATGAGAGAATGAGGTAGGTTTTATTCTTGAGTTTGGCCTGATATTATCCACTTAGATAGAGTCTTTGCAGTTGAATTGGTATTGATAATGGATATGTAATGACGTTATAGGAATGCAAACTAGTAATGGATACGTAAAGTTATTATTAGTATTTTACTAAATAAACTAATCTTCTAAGGAATAAAACCAACTCTTGTGAAAAATCCAAAATTCCAACCAAATATATAGTGGCTGAGAACATTATAAACTCCTTTAGAACACAATCAATGAGGGATACATCTATTATCCATTAACTCATAGGATTAAATAATTTATACTTTTCGACTTCGTGTTTAAGAAAATCAACTCAATATAACATGAAAAAAGATTATTCAAATGTCAGCAAAACCTAAGTCTTCCACCAAGAATGAAATCTGGACGAGTAATATGTGTCTCGTTTATTTGTTTTAAATTTCTCTAGTTGCTCAAGCGAAATCGAACTAGTTCTGTCGATCCCCATTTTAATTAAATAACAGAAAAACAAGATTAGAAGGCTAACATTGTCTGATGGATGTCACATGGGCTGCATTACTAATTAAGCATTTAAAAAGATATTTACGGACCCAAGATAAGATTATGCATTTACCAAACCAATATTTTCTGGGATTTGCAGGCAATGACAGTTGTTAATCACGTAAAATTAGGTCTTAAAAACAATTTGATTATGTGTTTGACGCAGACATATGTCACCCAGTCAAACTACACAACAAAACGGAGGGGTTTGCCAAGTGTGAAGTGAGATTAATTAACAATTATACTATTAACTTAAACTTGTACTTAGTGTTTTTTTAAATAAATTATGTTTGACCATTGTTCATTTGCCTTGGCCAAACTTACATGGACTTTGACTGTCAATACGTATTGATATGAGTGTGCCTAAATATCTATCATTGATGTATCGTATGTAGCGGTAGAGACTATTTTCATCAAGAAATTTAAAAAATAAAAGAAGATAAACATACTTTTTTTTTGTTACATTAGAAAGACTAACGAAAATTACTTAAATCTCTCGTAAGCTACATTGTTTGAATTAGCCAGCGGAAGAAACTTCATTTCCTTGAGCGATACCTCCCAAATTATTATAGCTTGTTCATGATTATGACATTCGCTAGCCAAAAAATCTGCACATTTCTTCGCTTCCTTCCAAATATGAGTAATTGTATCCTTGTTTATTTCTAACAAATACTTGCAATCTTCAATAATAGCTCTAAGAGGGCGACACTGCAAATACACTAAGGTAATTTAATATATATATATATATATATATATATATATATATATATATATATATATATATATATATATATATNNATGCACATATATCTATATATATATATATATATATATATATGAAAAAATTGATCTTATATAAACCCCCTCCAGCCCCTAGGTCCGGCCCGGGTCATGTATGTAATTTTTTGTTACTTTATTTTATAGAATTTATATGAAATATTTTGCTCATATCATAGATGTTCAACACAAATACATTTAGATGGAAATATTCTAAGTTGGTTGCTTTGCTCTTATACTCAATTCGAGCTAAGTGTCATGACCCTCCACATCATCATGTCACGCAGGTGGCATTTGGCATATATTAATACCATGTGGAAGATTACATAGGAAGAATGCTAGCATTTGTGAGAAGATTCTAGAGAAGTATGGATATTTTTTTAGTAAGACCCTAGATCTCTATGGAATTGCTAGAAAAGTCCTTGGAATCTTCTAGGTTTGTAGAGTTCTAGCGAAAGCCCTTATCTAGTAAATATTAAGGACTTGTGTAACAACTAATATTTACATACTAGCCCCTAGGAGACTATATATAAAGGGGGCCATTCATTTGTAATTCACCAAGCAAAGTAATCAAGTTCTCTACAATAAAAAACTTCCTTTGGCAAATTTCTCTTGTCTTTCTTATCTAACATTCTCTTAGCGATCTTGAATGTAGTATTTTAGGCTGACTTGGCACAGCAAGATTGTGACCGAGTTGTGTAAGATCGTAAGCAAGTTGTCAAGTGCCGCACGTGCGCTTAGTTCAAGACTAAGGATGTGACAACGTGGTATCAGAGCAAAGGTCGCAACTAAGGGAATGGCGAACGACAGAGAATTTAATGCTGCCAACACCCAAGCCAACGTCATCCAGGATGCTGCTGGCAAGAAGAGTTGTAACAAAAAGAGGAATGCCACCAACAAGATCCAGGAGGTGCCGCCCGAGATTGTGCCAAATGAGGGGCTTATATTCCAATAACCATCTGCCACTAAGGCGAGCGGGGATGAAGTGGAGGTCCTGCCGGAGGACGTCTCGCTCGGTAAAGAGTGGTGATGAAGGTGAATGCGAAGATGGACGCCGTCAAGATCTTTGGCCAACGGTTGGTGAAGTGGAATACACCCTTAGTGTTCTTGAGGGACACACTCTTGAGGAGATTTAGAGTATCCGAAATGATTTGGAGGGACGTACACAGACTGAGATGGAGCTAAGTCAAAGATAGAATTACTCGACAAATATATCAATGCTGGCGTAACCAAGGCAGACAGTAATGTTACTGTGACGAGGGAGGCCAAGATCGAGGCTCCCAAACCATCGGTGTTCAAAGGTGTTTGTGGTGCACAAGAAGTGGAGAATTTTCTTTGGCACTTGGAGAACTACTTCAGGCACGGTAAAGTGAAAGTTGATGATGCCAAGATCAACACTGATGTGTTGTACCTCTCAGAGATTGCCGCATTTTAGTGGCGTCGAAAGTGTGTTGACATGGAGAAGGGGCTATCCAAGATATTTCTACCTGGTGAATGTGGTGTATGAAGCTAGGCGGAAGCTAAGGGAGCTCCGATAGACGGCCACAATGCAGGAGTATGTGCGTGAGTTCACTACCTTAATGCTGCATATCCCGTTATTATCCGAGGAATATTCACTCTTCTACTTTATATATGGGTTGCACAATATGGCAAAGCAGAGTTAAGAAGACATCAAGTAGCCAACGTGGATGAGGACATAGCGGTAGCCGAGTCGATCATTGACTTCAAGATGGAGCCTGCCCAGTTCAAAGAAGGCAACGCCGAGAGGGGTGGGGGTGATCATGACAAGGACAACGGGAAAGGCATAGCCGAGGTATACAAGGGCAATGGCAAGGGGCCATCCCACGGACTGGGGTCCAAGCGAAACGGCAAGGGGTCGAAAAACGGTAGCGAGTACGTGCCTATGGGAGGGTGCTACTTCTGTAAAGGATCACATTGGGCAAGTGAATGCCCAGATTTGGGGAGCCTTTCATCAATGATCGGGAACTTTGCTCAAGCGCACAAGGGTAACACAAGAGGGACCACCTGTATTGGGGGGATGTGCTTGGAATCTAAGCCGAAAATTGGGGATTCCAAAGCCTTTCTTAGCACAATGCAAATGGAGCATGGTGGCAGCAAGAAAAGTTGGGTGGACATAGTTGAAGAGGAAGGCGAGTTATAAAGTGATGGCACGCTATCAGACTTGGACGATGCACTAAGAAAAGGGGTTAAGTTTTCTAGTAAGGCTGTGACCACGGAGGGCAGCCAAATAAGGAGTGGAAGCATGGCCCCGATGCTTCAGAAGCTGCTAGACTTGGTTAAGTCATGAGAAGATTCAGGCTAAGAGCAAGGAGAGGCATCCGATGGGCGGAGGATCGAGGTCATCATTGCTAGCCGTCCAAAGTACAAACGGGGCAAGAAGAAAGGTGACCAGTACCTTGTGACATGGGAAGGCGAACCGCTCCATAAAGCATAATGGCTAATGGACAAAGATCTCCAGCGACGCCAAGGCGAGGTGCGCGCGTACATGTTGATGCTTTGTGCCGAGGGCGGCACAAAATTAGGTGGGGGAGAGTGTCATGACCCGCCGCATCATCACGCTATGTAGGTGCCATTTGGCATATATTAATATCACGTGGAAGCTTACATAGAAGGAATGCTAGCATTTGTGAGAAGATTCTAGAGAAGTATGGACATTTTCTTAGGAAGACCCTAGATCCCTATGAAATTGCTAAGAAAGTCCTTGGAATCTTCTAGGTTTGTAGAGAATTCCAGAGAAAGCGCTTATCTTGTAAATATTAAGGACTTGTGTAACAATTAATATTTACATACCAGCCCCTTAGGCCCCTAGGAGACTAGTATATAAAGAGGGGCCATTTAGTTGTAATTCACCAAGCGAAATAATCAAGTTCTCTACAATAAAAAGCTTCCTTTGGCAAATTTCTCTTGTCTTTCTTATCTAATATTTCCTTAGTGATCTTGAGTGTAGTATATTAGGCTGACTTGGTGTAGCAAAATCGTGATCGAATTATGTAAGATCGTAAGTAAGTTGTCAAGTGCGCACGTCCCTTAGTTCAAGATTAAAGACGTAATATAAAGATTTAGAATCAATAAATTTAGAATGAACACGATCTTATATGTACATACACATTATTCAATTAGAGTACTCGTCGTTTTTGCCTCAGAGCTCAAGTCAATCTGTATTTATCAGCCATCCAAAAAGTTAATCCACTTTTCAGAAGTGAGAAAAAGCATTTTCCAACTTTCTTTTTCCCTACCCTACTTTTTTTTTCTTTTTTTTTTCTCCATAATCCAATGAAAATTCAATGGTTGTTCTTTCGTCAACTTCAAGCTTAAAGGCAGAAAGTCGTCTTGAAACTCCAAATATCTTTTTTTAGTCTCCTCCAATAGATACTTATCGACCATCTAGTAAGAACACAGAAATTAAATCATCATTATTCTCTTTTTTCTTTGACCATAACCTCCTTCTATTATTAAATTTACTCATTTTGTGTTGAAAATATTTATTGTGATCCTCTATAAGTAGAAAACTTTTAGTTGAGACTGCTTATTGTGGTCCATTCTCTTCTCAATTGACAATTTGATTGTGATTAAAAGGTCTAGGATCATCCTCTAATGTCTTAATCGAAGTCTTTATGTTAAAAAAGAAGAATATATAAAGTGAACCATGATGGAAGTACTTTCTTTACTTTATTTGTGTATACTATACTTATCCTTTAACTTGATTTCAATTTTAAATAAGAAAGGAATCTTTACATAAATAATCGAACATATTTATTGTTTACTTTCTAGCCATATATATAGATTATACGTAAATTATGCACATATAATATATAGTTTATGTATATATTTATATTGTACTTTCATCGGTTATTTCTAATTTACGTGATTGGTTAATTCTTCAACAAGAGAAATGAGAAAATTAACGATATTATGGATGCATCTGGTTGGTAAGTGCAACAAAAAGTTGAGTAATGAAATACAAGAAATTTTTTAATCAAATTCTTCTGTCTCAATTTATATGACACTTTTTTTTTTTAAATTTTTAAGCATTATAAAATATTCGACATTGTTTTCTATGCAGCTATCAATTTCAATAATCCATATCCATATTTTATGCAACTCAAATAATGAAATTCAAATTAACAACTTTAGTATTGGGCCCCCGGTTGCAGATCTTTGGATTATATTGGGCTTCATATAGTTTGCTTGGTGAGAGTGAGAATGACAGAAATAATGATACTTCGATGCCATTATTGATTTTTTGACCGTAGTAATAGAAGTTTGGGGAAAAGTCCTATACTAGAATTTTAAAGTTTATTTGCCGAGATTTTTTTGATTGCCAGAATTTTAAAGCACACAGCATTTATGATGATCGTCAGGATTGCTTAAAATTCTGGTGATCGTTACGATTTTTGGTGTTTAAATTCCGCCACTGAAAATTCTGGCGATCGTCAGATTATTTGTTGTGAGCACGTAATTTTTCCCCTTAACTTCAAAATACTCCTAAAATAGTCCAAAATAATTTTAATTGGTTTTATGAAATTTTAGGAGTCTCTTCTCTATTTTATTTTAGTTTGTTTGGCATTTAGTTGTTATTTTCATAAATTAGAAATATCTTTAAATCATGAAAAATTTAAAAATAATTTATCTTTCATCTTTTGCATTTTTAGACTTCGATTACATTTTTTAACATCTAGTTACACGTTAATCGCATTATTAAAATATAAAATCACAAAAATATTTTAGTTACTCTATCATTGTTTTGCATTCTCAGGTTTAACTAATTAGTTAATTAGTCAATCATTAGGTAAAATAAATAAATAGGTTAATCATGCAAAATTGGATTCTACTTAGAATTTGAGTTTAAAGTAGCTAGCTTTGGAAAATCTAGGAAAAAAGAAGAAAGAGGAGAAGAGAGGTTATTGTTTGTTTTCAGACCCAAATTTGGGCCTTTATTTTTGGCCCAGATTTGTTAATAATCCACCCTAGCCCAAGTACACCCGGTCCAGTTTCTTCAATGACCAAAACGACATCGTTTCGGCCCCAAGCAATCTCAGCCGTTCGTGATTTCTGATCGAACGGCTCGGAATTAATTCCCTTGTTCTCTTAAACCTGTCTGAAGAGACCCCCCTTATCCCACATTCATCTCATAGACCTCTCAAACCCTCTTCTCCTTACCCTAATCCTTTTTCGCCGCCGAAAATTGCCCACGGCAGTGGCACTACTCCAATCAACCCAAAATGTCATCCCATAATCCTTGTCGTCTCCTCGTTCTTTTCCTACCATTAGTTTCGTCAAGAACCTCCTATATTTGCTCGATTTTTAGATCTAAAAAGGGTCGAACCCTAATCCTTTTCTTTTTTATTGATTGCTTCTGAATCTGGGTTGTGTGGCGAAGAAATTTATACCAGTCGAGTAGTTTCATTGGGCACTCTCAATTGGTGTCAATCTCGAATCGACTAATGGTTACCGAAACTTGACTAAAACCTCGTTGACCGGCCAGAAGTTTGGAGTTCCCATAACTGCGATTCTCTTAGCCGGTGTACGGCGAATATCGTCACATATAGCATTGGCTACGCCTCGAGTGTGAGCTAGTGCTCGTGTGGCGATCCTGGCTATTAGCCGATCTTCTTTTTTTCCGGTAGCATTGTCTTCTACTGGTAATCCTTTCTTCTCCTCTTCATTTCCTGGAATTGATGATCCATTGTTGTTAGCTTACTGTTAATTAAGTTTAGTTAATTGCTATGTGTTAAACATTTGGTTCTGATAAGGGAAAGAGGCAAGTAATTTTGAGTAGAGGAAAGTAAAATGCTGAGTTAAAAGAAAAGGTTAAAAGAAGGGTGTTAACATGGACTTGAGGGAGTTAAAGAAAATAGAAAAATTAGGGAATCTTTTCTGATTAATAGCATGAATGTTCTAGAAGAGCGTATGTAGGGACTAAAATTCAATAAGACAAGAAAATTAGGTCAAATTGGGGGTTTAAAGGGGTAAATACAGAAGTAAAAAGGGTTGAAAAATAAGGAAAGAATATCTGAAAAGGATAGTTGTCCAAAATCTGTTAAAAGGATGCTTTTCCCACATTCAGGGCTGACAGATTCTCTCATTTTTCTGCATATAAGGCACACTCACACTCTCATTTTGGACACACTCATTTTCTGCATCTTCTAGAGAATTCACTCATCTTCACTCTCATTTTTCAATAGAAAACATAATTTTTGGAATTCCAGCTTTTAAATTTCAGAAAAACATGAGAAAAACAAAAAAGATTTTCTCAGTTTGTTTCTTTTATGCTATTTGGCTTCATTTTTCTGGGTTCAGAAGTTGGGTTTAGCTTCATTTTTTATGTTTGTTGCTGTTTCATCAAGCTGTAGCTGCTTCTCTCTTGAATCTGTGCTGCTGAATTTCAATCATCTTTTCAGCCTGTATTTGGCTCTTCTGAATTGTTCTCTCGCTGATTGAGGTATGGACCTCAGGCTCTGATAATGTAACTGTTTACATGTCATAATGATATGAGATTTGAATGGTTTGTTCATTTTGTGTTTGTCAAATGATCTTGTTTTGTTGATGGATAATTGTTTTTGAATGCTTGACTAGTATAACACCTAAAGCATGCTGTAGATTTAATAGTGATGATCAGTTTCGTTGAAATTGATTCTGAAGTTGCAGTTGCAGTTGCATTCGATTTCATGCGTTTATCTCGAATTTACTCTGCAAACTTCTTCTTTAAACACATGCTGATTTGTTTGAGAGGTAACAACTGATGTTCAAGTTAGGCTTCATGTCTTGTTAAATCAAAAATTAGATGCTCTCACAATGGAAGACATGTTTTAGTTTGATTTCGAGTTTTCAAAGATCAAGTTTAGAGGGTAGATTGCCAAACTTGTTTAAGAATCAGAAGTTTAAGTAAGGTCAAGTATTAGAACTCTTTTGATACTAAATCTATAATAACACATTTAATTCAAGATTGGAGAGTTATTCCTTGATAATTATTTATTATCAAGCATGAATATTAAGGAATTAGTAAAGTATCTATACATTAATGCCTGGAGTGTTGTACAGTTGCTTTTGAATCTTGTTAGTTTGGATCACGTCAAAGTTTTGAATGGATTAATTTCTTCCCGCAATTGTTAGGCTTTATTTCTTAGAACCTATTGGGCTTGGCCTTAACCTGTTAAAGGAAGCCCAATTAACCTAGGGTTGGGTGAGCTATGGGTGTGACGTTACCTTGACACAATTTTAAGCCCATCCGAAAACTACAACCTCTTGTGTATTATTTTGAAGGGCTATGATACCTTGAGCTTTACTTTAAGCCCATATTTATTCAACCAGGCCCAGTTGAAGGCTTTAACATGACTATCTATTCAAATGATCTTATTTGTCTTAGTAATACCGATTTTGCATTAATTTTTAATTACTGATTAATTGCCTTCATTATTAGTTTGGGCAGCGGTCATGTATTCACCAAACAATTTCTGATTTTCAGTTTGTCCTATCACACCCATATACTCTAAATTAACAAATTCATACACCTTCTAGCCCCAAATAGTTTCATACCTCAAGGCCTCACAATAATCTCAAATTAAATTAGCATAAATAACTTTGAATATTCGTTGAATACTTTAGCCGCGTGTTTAATTACTATCGTGATTGTATACACATTCGCGTGACATAACCATGATTCCCAAAATAAAAACAAAGTACGCGTTCGCGCGACTTTGGCCAAAAACAATCTTAATAATTAATAAAGCATGATTAATTGTGTACACGTATGCATGACATGATTTTAGTGTACTAAATAAAACGGATTTACGCACATGTGATCCGGTTCATAGATAAATCCATAATGCCATGATTAAAAGAGGTAAAAGGCAAAATACACATAGATTCTAAAAATACGCATTTAATCAATAATTAAGCCAGGTATGATTAAAGCGACCATGCTAAAGCTACGGAATTCGAGAATGCATAACACCTTCTCCCGAATTAACAGAATTTCTTACTCAGTCTTCTGTGTTTCGTGGACTTTACACAGAGCCAATTTCCTTGATTTGGGATTTTAAAATAAATTAGTGACTTGGGACACCTTAATAAATATTTCAAGTGGCGACTCTAATGAGGTGTGACAACTTTGGCGACTCTGCTGGGGTTAAGAATCCAGAATCTCTAATTCAGGGTTCAGAACTCGAGCTTGTAATGTGATCTATACTTGACTTTCTTGATTGTTGATATTATTGTGTTTGTGGGCCTAATGTGTTGATTGTCGCTCATTTACCACTTTAACGCCTCCCTTCTGAGTCTTCTGAATTTATGGTGCACAGGTACGTGTGGCCCACTTTTCTATTATAGGTCATACCAAATAGAACGAGGCTGCATAAGTAACTAGGCTGGATAGCCTTTCGTGCTCCCGGTACGTTGCACCCACCTCGTCGAGCTGTCCACTTGGGTAAGCCAGGTCTAAACCACACCTTAGGATTTTAAACCTAGAATAACATAGCCTTATGTTGGATCCGTAGTAGGAACGTTTGTTTACATCACGTGCATTTGACTTTGGGAACTCAACACAAGGGTTGGGTCCGTTTAGGACAGGTGTACCCAGAAATAAAAGACCATCCTGATGTATCCTACGTGCTACTTGTGCATTTTGTTTGATCTGGTTTGGATGTTGATGATTTCTAGAATAAGTGCAGAAAATTGAGGGAAAGCAGGAGTAGGAGAGATAAAATCTATCCGGTTTCCAAAAATTCGATATTTCAAAAATTTCGTAACTCTGCCGAAATTTTGAAAAAAAAAAAGAAGGAAAAGTCTTTTCAAAATGAGCCAAAATTTTCAAGTATCATGTTTCCTCTATTCTGTCAAAATTGACCGAATTACGCAGGTCTGATTCTCACCGGATATGAGATACGTAGGCAACCTCCATAGGGTTCAGCCTCATTTTTGCAAAAATAATCAAAAAGAAAAAAATGCGCGTCTGGTGTTTTGGTCAAATAAGCAAGCCAACCCAACTTCGGTTGCATCCTGAGCCGTTTTCTTTCGGAATAGCCTTAGAACATCTTCAAAATTATCTAAGGGCGATTCTCGCAAGAAAGGATGTGTCTGTCAATTGGGCGCCAATTTTACCATAACGCCCTTCCCCGGCCTCAAAACTTTCTTTTGAAGTATGAAGGGGCCATAGTTGCAAAAATAGCCACCGTTCCTTGGCCGAAATTGCACAAATAGCCACCATCCCTATGACTTTTCTTAGAAATTTGGGCAATTTACAAGAGGTTGTTTTGCCAAAAAAAAATCCTTTGGTTTCGTCTTTTGAAACTAGTGTCAACCCTAACCTTAACCGTCCACAAGTACAAAATGAGCATTGTCCAAAACATGCTGTTAACAGTTGTAGACCAGGCTCCACTTCAGCTTCAGATGTGGTGGTATGATTTAGGGCGAGATGGTCATGATTGGGTAACAAAGCACTTGGGCGCCCTCATAATTATTATGAAAGTTAAACCAAGGGACGATTTGATTGAGGCATTAGTAACTTTTTGGGATCCCGTTCACAATGTCTTCCACTTCTCGGATTTTGAGCTTACTCTCACCTTAGAAGAAATAGCTGGATATTCTTGTTTTGGCAGGGATTTGAGAAACCAAAAACTTATATTCACAAGGACTCTCTCTATGCATCGATTCTTTGATCTTCTGAATATCAGTAAGCAAATCAGAAAAACCAATGTGAATAAAGGGGGTTACTCTTTCTACTTCTTGTACTCCGGGTTTGGACAGCCAAATGGTTTCGGAATGTATGAAAAGGGCCTTAACAACAAGCAGAACAGGGACAAGTGGCAAGTTCACCTTCGCTTCACCTTCATAGTGGCATTTCTGGGAATTATGGTCTTCCCAAACGAAGAGCGGACAATTGATATCCGCATAGCCAGAATTGCGCAGGTCCTCACTACCAAACTCTTGCCCCGATTATTCTATCAGACATTTATCGGGAATTGACGTTGTGTAGATCCGGGGCAAAGTTCTTCAAAGGGTGCAATATTTTGTTGCAGATGTGGTTGATTGAGCATCTCCGTCATCACCCCAAAGTCATGAGCTATGGCCCTAGCAAGAACAACTTCATCGGGAGTTACGAGGAAAGAGTAAAAGACTACAATTCGCCAGAAGGGGTGGAAGCATGGATATCCCACTTAAGATCTTTAAACGCAAGTCAAATTGAGTGGACTTTGGGATGGATCCCGGTAAGGGAAGTGATACACATGTCGGCCTTAAAACGTTATCTGCTGCTGATGGGTTTGAGAAATGTTCAACCGTATGCACCGCAGAGAGTTCAAAGACAGCTAAGAAGGCATCAAGTAGTGCCCGAGGATGAAGATTTGAGTGTGCAAGTGATTGAGCTATACCCAGAAGCTCCACTCCCCGAGACTTTAATCCAGTAAATTTGGGATGGCTGCTGGTACTTGAAAAATGATAGATAGGTGCCTGATCCCGCAAGAGGTGAGATAGATCCGGGTTACGTTATGTGGTTCGGGAAAAGGTCTCGTGTAGATGATGAGCCAGAGACCGATCCCTAAAGGTTCGCAAAAGGACGCATGTTCAAGCTTTTAATGATTAATTCCAAGAACGGTTGGCCTGTGGTGAAAAGAAAAAGGGATATCAAGTAACTATTCACGCCTTAGAAGAAACGCTGAGAAGCCTCAAATTTGAGAATGACTTACAATCGCAAGAGGCTGAAGGTGAAAAGAAAAGTCTGACCTGTGAGAACAAGGCCCTCCGAGCCCAACTCCAGGAAATGAGAATAGCCGCTCAGATGCCTGTAAGAAGTGAAAGGGACCAAAAAATCATGAGCAACTTGAGGCAAAAAGTGCACGACTATGCGACCGATCTAACAAAGGCCAAAAAAGATTTAGTAAAAGCTTGGGCAAGGATGGTCCAATTGGGGAAAGATGCAGAAGAACGGACAATGTTAGGCCGCCAGCTGAAGCAAAGTTACGACAAAGAAGTCGCGATCTTAAGGAAAGATTTAGCAGCTCTTGAGAACGAAATTGGCCAACAAGTAAGAGACTGAGGGGTGGAGAGGGAGCATTGCTATTCCCTGATAACCAAATCGGAAGAGAGTGTTTTAATTTTGCAAAACCGAAATAACAAGGCCGTGCAAGTAGTGAAAGTCCGGGAACAACAGATTGGACGATTGCTCCAGGAGAAAGGGTGCTGTTAAGCTTAGAATCTAGGAAATAGCTGACTACACTGCGATGAAATGAAATGAGTATGAGAATATGACTTGAGCGATGTTCTTTGCTTCAGTGTTGTCTTTCGCTCGCCAGGTCATGGCCGAACTAGAGTTCCTTCAAGACGGGCTTGCAAGTGTGCCCGCGCCAAGACTGACTGAAGTCACCCGGGCCCCTGGAATAGCGTATGAGAGTCATATGTGTTCTTAATTGTTCAGTCATCGAGTCTGTAGTTTACCTTTTTCTTCGTTCGAATCTATTTGTTTTTTCGTCCATTTTGAGTCTGTATGTTTTCCTTTTTAAGTCAATTTTAGATGTTTTCGAGTCCTTGTAATGAAAAACTGAAAAGGATTTTATTAATGAAATATTGAAAACTCCTAAAAAAAAATTCTTTTATTTCTTTATTTCCCTGAACTATGTAAAGGTCTAATTCATGTGGCGTTATGATACGTAGGTAATCCCCATCGGATGCGGTCATAGCCATAATTAATCTGAGTGAAAATCAACAAAAATAGAGAAAAATTGAGAGAAAATAAATAAAAGGAAAAGAAATAAAAGAGTGATAAAAACAAAAGAGCAAAACCATGAGTGATAAAAACAAAAGAAAAAAAAACATAGAGCGACAAAACAAAAGTGAAAAAAGAGAACCGGAAATGAAAGAAAAGAGTTACAAAGTGGAAAAGAGATAGTGAAAACCGGGATGGAACACGCAACCGTTCAAACCCATGGTAGAAAACGTTTAATTGTTTAGGTGCATTATATCCCAACGTGTGATTTCCTACATGTTAAAATGTTTCAAAACTAACAAGGTTATTGTGCATGCATTTAAGACAGGTTCTATTCAGGTGGTTGGGTTTTGTTGGTAATCTGGCTTCTCATCCCTATTTCACAAGATCCAAAGGAAAGGTTCTGATGGCCTCTGAAAGTAATCTACACATTATCAACCATAAGGATAGCTCGGCACCGGCTATTTCATAACCTGAATTAGCAACTATTGATGAGAATAAGATGCTGCGTCTCCGCATGTTAGAAATACGGGATGCCTGGTCTAATGGTAGGGAACCGCCAAGCGCAATTCTTGGATTCCCTGAGTTGATCCCAAGGTCGGGTGGGGCTACCAACATCCCTATGACAAACCTGTTCATCCTGTGCGAGTACCCTACAATGTCATCTAACTTCCCTGGCATGCCTTTTGTGGTTCGCCCCAGGCACCAGTTTCCGGGGCACCTCCAGCATTATTTTCCGCAGCGCCTGTCCTCACTGCGGCACAACCAACCGTGCCCGGACCGTATTTTGAACATACGACATTCACATTCCTGGGGCCCCAATTTCAGCAGGATATGACTTACATCACTCCAGACTCGTACACCTAACATCCACAATATGAGCTTCCAGCTGAACCAGAATGAACAGTTGAATATCCCTAGCAGGAAGAAATGGCTCGGAAAATGAAAAGCTTGGAATAGAGTTTGAATAACATGCAGGGCTTGGGTGGCCAAAAGAGTGTCTTCTACTCCGACTTTTGCATGTTTCCAAATGTTCATTTGCCAGCTGGTTTCAAAATGCCAAAATTTGAAAATTACGATGGGCACAGAGGCCCGATTACCCACTTGGAAAGGTATTGCAATCAGTTAAGAGAGGCTAGTGAAAAAGAGGAACTTCTGATGGCCTATTTTGGAGAAAGCCTCACCGAAATTGCTTCCGAGTGGTACATCGGTCAAGAAATTACCCATTAGCATTATGGGACGATTTGTCCCGAGATTTTGTCCGCCACTTCGAGTATAACGTGGACATCGCCCTCGACAGGATTTCTTTGTCTAATTTGAAAAAGAAAATTGTGAAAACTTTCCCTAAATACGCTGTCAAATGGCGAGATCAAGACGCCAGAGTAAAGCCTCCAATGGACGAAGCAGAAATGGTTACGGTCTTCCTATAGGCTCAAGAGGCGAACTACTTCTAGAATATGATGTCTGCTACAGGAAGCCGTTTGTTGAGGCCATAAAAATTGGAGAGATGGTTGAGAACGCGTAAAAAACAGGACAGATATTGAGTCAAGCCGCCCTTAAAGCTACATCACAAGCCATCCAGAACGACTCGGGGGGTCTAGCCAATCGCAAAAAGAGAGAAGAGGGAGCAATGATGGCTTCGAGCTCAAGGGATTCTCGCAGATCTTTTAACCAGTCTTATATGCCACGCTAACCTAAGGCTGAAAAGTGGTCCGGGCCCGGCCCGGGACCGGCTCGGGATCGCGGTCTTCGTGGGCCAAACGGGCCTCGTGGTCCGGTCCAAACGGACCTGGGCCTTAGTGGTACAATAGCCCATGACGGGCCGGTCCCTCCCACCAAGCCCACGAGCAGGGACCGTTTTGCCCGGGACCGCCAGGCGGGCCTGGTCCGGGCCTAACGGACCTGGGCCGGGCCGGGCCCAACGGCTAATTTTTTTTAAAAAAAATGGCCAACGGCCAGATTTTTAAAATCTAGCCGTTGGGCCAATTTTTGACCGTTTTATTTTTAGAAAAATAGCCATTTGGCCCCAAAACTTTGTTTTAACTCCAAACTTTTTATAAATACACTTTTTACCTATTCTCAACTATAAATACCCCGTCATTCTTTTATTTTTACTCACAATATCTCTCAATCTCTCTCTAATTTTCTTCTATAATTGCTTACTTTGTTATTCCAATTTCGTGAAAAATTGTCAAGTTGATGAATTGAAGTATTTAAGTCTTCAAGTCTTCAACGATATTCAATTTTCAAGAAGTTGTTCGTCAATTCGGTAAACTCGTTCCAACTCTTTAAGTTTTTATATTGTTGTTCTATTTGTTTTATTTAGTATAATTGTAATTAATATGGATTTTTCTTTGAAAAAAATATTTGGTGGTAAGGGTAAGGAAAAATCAAAAATTGGTGAATCTAGTCGCCAAGCTACTACTACTCCCCTTGTTACCCGTCCTCCTCCACCTGTTATTCTAGATAGTGATAACCCTTGTTTTCAATTTTCGGATAGTCAATTTTGCCATGATGTTGCACCGGGTCATCAATTAGATGAAGAAATTATGAACGCTCTTTATCCTAATCAAACTATATTCGAAAATGATACTGAAAATGATGATTTAGATGAAACCCAACCGGATTTAGATGATACACCTACTAGTCCTATTAATAACCCAACTGATGCCCTGCCTGACCCTCCTGTAGTAACCCCTACATTTAATAGAAGACCTGCTAAACAGGCCGAAACATCTCTTGTTTGGAATTTTTTTACTCAACTAAGAGAAGAAAATAAGGCTAAGTGTAAAAGTTGTGGGTCTTTGTTGGCTCATAAATTAATTGGCAACCGTAGCGGTATGGGTAGTTTGACTAGGTACATAATGAAACACCATAGGGATAAAAAAAGATATTTACAAATGAAAGCTGCGGAAGAGGGGACGAGTGTAGATAATGCGGCTCACCCTAGTGCAGGTTCAAATCTAGTCCAACCGGGAATTAACACTGTTACCAGTGAAATTTTATATTACGATCCAAAAAAGGATCGTGAAGAATTAGCAAAAATGGTACCTGTTATGTGCTTACCATATAGCTTTCCTTCTAACCCCCATTTTGTGCAATATATTAGAAAAGTTTATAACCCTACTTATAAAGGATGGCCTCGTGCAACCGTAAAGGCCGATATTTATAAATATAAACACGAATATGAACAATATTTGTAATATTTATTTACTCATATAGATTGTCGCGTTGCTATTACTACGGATATAGGTAGAAGTGCCAATGACTGTGATTATCTAACCATTACAAGTCATTGGATAGACGAGGACTAGATAATGCAAAAACGCATTATTGCCTAAGAATTATTAACTCATGCCACACAGGTAAATTTATTGCTAGCACAGTAGCAGATATTTGTAAATATTTTTGTATTAGAGATAAAATAATGTCTGTTACAATGGATAATGCTTCTAGTAACACCAATGCAATAGGCTTGCTTATAAGTACATTAAAACCCGCATTTACTAATATTTTTCATGTTAGGTGCATTTGTCATATTTACCATTTAATTGTTGGTGATGGTATGAAACTGTTAAATGTAGAAATTGAAAAGGTAAAAATGGCTCTTAATTGGCTGTTTTACTCAAACCGTAGAAGTAGACTAAGAGAATATTTTAAAAAATGTGATGAATTTGGCCTTAGAGAAAGAAAGGTTCCTAAACCTTGTCCAACTAGATGGAATTATATGTATAAAAGTCTAGTTGTCGCTTACGAATATAGAAACCCAATTAGTGCAACCTATAATGCTCGTATAGGTGGTGGTGATGATGATGACGACGAGCACCTTACTAATTAAGACTGGACTAACGTTAAAATTCTTGTAGAATTTTTAGAACAATTTTCAGTTGCAACAAATGAATTATCTGGACAGTACTATCCTGCTATTTTAAATTGTTTAGTTGATATTGCTGCACTTGCAGATTTATTTTCTCAATTTTCACAGGGTGGAGTCATTTATGAACTAGCTATTGATTCTATGAAATCTAAGTTTAAAAAATATTTTTTCCCTATCCCCCCTATTTTTGGCGTTGCCGCACTGTTAAACCCAACAATGAAATTAGGAGGTCCAAACTTTCGGTATTCTAAAATTTGTAACTCTTTATCACTTTCGCCTGAGGAATATGCTACACTCGGAGATGCATAATCCTCAATTATAATAAATGCACAAACAATCTATAATGCCTATCAAACTGCCTTAGATCATGCTAGACCCAATATTCCAACTCCTACTTCGTCTACTTCACGATCAACTAAAAGAACTGCAGGCCTAAAAGCCCTCAGTGCTTGGAAGGAGTTCAGGGGTTCCCAAGGTGAGAATATTGGTGATAGTTCACAACTAAATGAGCTTCAAGTGTATTTATCGCAGGGACTTGAATCAGAGAATTCCGACGGCTCCTTCGACGTTTTGGAATGGTGAAAGGACAAACAAAAACACTATCCGGTTCTTTCAAGGATGGCTCGAGATATTTTAACCGTTCAAGCTTCAACGGTGGCATCGGAGAGTGCTTTCAGTCAAGCTAGACTTCAAATCGGTGATCATAGAGCGTCGATGAGGGAGAGCTTGGAAAAAGCAGTACTCTTCCGAGATTGGATCCGTTCGGAAAGAAGAAATTTCGGACTTGCAGAATCACAACCGGATATAGACGAAGCTTATGAAGAAATGCTAGCAGAACTTGCTTTAGGATGCGGCTTCGCCCGGAAGCGGTGATGAACAAGCCTCTTTTCCATCACCGCCAACGGAAATTCCTCCGGACCTTGAAGGATTTATGAGATTTGTTAGAGATAATACATAGACTAATATGTAACTTCCTTAGTTTTTTTTTCCTTTTAATGGTGGTATTAGTATCTTGTTGTGCTCATTCCATTGGGGGGGAGGAAGACTAAGAAAGATAATTGTTTAGTTTATTATGTAACTTGTATTTTGGCACATCTTCCTTAGTTTTTTTTCCTTTTAATGGTGGTATTAGTACCTTGTTGTGCTCATTCCATTGGGGGGAGGAAGAGTAAGAAAGATATTTCCATTTTTTGTTAATGTCGTAATAATAAAAATTATAAGACATTCTCTTGAATATTTCTATTTATTTTGTGTTTAAATATATATATATATATATACAATATATACAGTATATATATACAATATATACAAGGCTTATATAAGGAAAAAAAAAATATATATATATATATGTATGTATAATTGTATATATACAATTATATATATATA
>MCJB01033648.1:166183-188996 GCA_002018475.1 Nicotiana obtusifolia | reverse complement strand
TAAAGCAATATATATATATATAGAGAGAGAGAGAGTTTATATGTATTAGATATAAATATATATATATATATATATATATATATATATATATATATAGATATATATATAGTTTATATGTATTAGATAGTTTATATGTATGTAATGGAGGAAAGAGGGATAGGTAAAAAGGGAAAGTTTTGGGGCAATATATATGTACAATATATACTATATATATATATTTATATAGATATATGCAATCTATATTAGTATATGCAATATAGTTTACAAGAAATTTCTCTAGATAAAAAAATTAAAAAAAAATTATCTGGAACCGTTTAGGCCCGTTAGGCCTGCGGGGCCGGCCCATTTAGCCCGGGATCGTGTGGGCTTAGGCCCATAGCGGGCCGGTCCCTAACAAATGGCCCGTTAGGCCCGGGACCGCCTTGGCCCGGGCCCGTTTGGCCCAGGCCCGGCCCAGATGACACCCTTACGCTAACCCCACAACATTACTACCCTCACCATGACGCTGCGTACGCCGTGTCACCGCCTTCATACGTAGTGATAACTGCACAACCCTACATACGGCCCCAGCAAAATTGCAATCAAAATCGAGCTCCACCTCCTAGAGATTACCGTTCTTACCAAGCTTCATATAATCCTCGGCCACCATAAAAAGCACCCCAATATAATCCATTCCCCTGGGAGCCGCCCAGAAGAAACAATTTCACCCCCATCGGTGAATCCTACTCTAATTTGCTCCAGAAGTTAATCCAATTGGGCTTATTGCAATCTGTGGCTCCCAATCGGCCATATCCCGAATCTCCAAGATACAGGGCTGATGCCAGATGTGCATACCATTTAGGGGTGGTAAGCCATGATACAAAAGATTGCTGGACCCTCAAGAGGGCGGTCGAAGACTTGATTGAAACAAAAAGAATTGCGTTGAGGGATGAGGAGGTCCTCGATATGATGAATTATCGATTGCCTGCTCACAATAACGGGCTAGTTATCGGTATGATCTGTGATGACAAAGAATTTGACCAAACGCTGAAGGCCATTGTTGCCATCGTTAGTTCAAATGCAAGACCTAAAGTAGCAGCGAAACTAGCCAAATCTGAAAAGAAAGTAGCTTCCGTCCTTAGGCCGCTGAAACAAAAGTTGGGCCGACACATACGAAGAATGTGGTTCTTTATGTTCCTAAGGCCTCGAGAAAAGAACAGCTTGTCCTCAACACTCTAAAGAAGTTTGATGAAAAGAAAGTTACGTTAAATGTTCCAAAAGGAACACATGTGGCGCGGGGGACTGTAATTTCACCAAGGCTGACTGAGCCCGTGGTTATCAGTCCCCCACCACAAAGTTCTATGAAAGATCCTACTACAGTCCCCTGAAACGACAACAGAACCTGGTTACTTTCAAGGGGAAAGAAATTATGGGGGAAGTGAATAAGATGACTCGGTCTAGGAGGTACTATACCCAGATGAGCTAAGGAAATCCAAATAGAACAGGGACAAACGGACGCCACCCAAGAAACTCATGAGCAATGAAGAAGCGGAGGAGTTCTTTAAGATGATGAAAACTTCAGAGTACTCAATAGTCGACTAACCCCGAAAGACTCCCTCTCAGATCTCACTCTTATCTTTGTTGTTGAGTTCAGATGAACACCAAAAAGTTCTCCTCAAAACTTTAAATGAAGCGTATGTCCCAGTTAAAACTACTGTCGAACATATGGAAAGGATGGCCGAGAGGTTTTTCGAGGTCAATAAGATCTCATTCAACCGTGATGATTTGCCTGTAGAAGGAGCTACCCACAACAAAGCCCTCCACTTTACTGTTAAATGTGAGGGCTAATATGTGAAAAGGGTGATGCTGGATGGCGGATCTGGAGTAGATATTTGTCCTCTCTCAACGCTCCAGAGAATGAAAATCGGTATAGAGAGAATTCGGGCCAATAATGTCTATGTACGAGCCTTTGATGGGGTCAAGAGAGACACAATCGGGGAAATTGATCTAATTTTAACTATTGGCCCTGTTGACTTTGAGGTGACCTTCCAAGTCTTGGACATGGAAACCTAGTACAATTTTCTTCTTGGTAGACCATGGATTCATGCCGCCGGAGCAGTTCCTTCCACTCTTCACTAGATGGTCAAGTTTTAGTATGACAGTCAAGAGATCGTTGTTCATGGAGAAGACGAGCAATCTATCTACCGGGACCCCTCAGTCCTGTATCTTGAAGCCAGGGAAGGCAGTGGGCATATTGTGTATCAAGCTTTTGAAATTGTGGTCGCTGACCAATTGGAAGAGGGGCCCCACTACCTCAACCTTGTTTGTCTAATGCTTCAATCATGGTTCCACCCAAATGATCAGAAATGGGTACAAGCCCGGAAAGGGGCTCGGAGCATCTCTGCAGGGCATTACTGATCCCATTTCCCCGGTCGTTAATGAGAAGTCTTTTGGGGTTGGTTTTCGAGTTACAAAGGCCGACATAACATGGGCTAACAACTGCAAAGAAAACGAGTGGGTCCTGTCCCAGCCTTTCCACATCTCGCCCGATCATTTGTCAAACAAAAGTATGTGGAGGAAGAAGAAGAGGCCTTCACGGCTGAAGAAATTGATGATATCTGCGGAGCTTTAAACCAGATGCTATATGAGTCCGACATGGTCCAGCCAGGGGAAGGCACGAGCCATGCCGAGGTGCAGTATATGTGACCAGATTTCAAGCTCCAGAATCGGGAGGTTACCCCATTCCCTGTCAAGCGAGAATCCCGGTAGTTCAGTCTTGCCATCTTTTTTGCATTACGAGCTATTTCAGGGTGTAAATCGAAAGTTTTTACTTTACTGTCTTTTATTTCTTATGTAAACCCACCTATATTTCAATTCAATGAAATGGAATCGATATTTCATCATTCATTGATGCCTCTTTTTCTTTGTTCTTATTTTGCTATTTTTCCTATCTTTTTTCTTTTCAGTTCTAATAATGCGGATTTAAATAACATGACATTTTTGCAGACTTCATGCTCAGATCCTTTAATGTCATCTACCTTTGAAATAATGAATCAAGAGCTAGAATATGATGAAGATGAGGCTTTTAGGAAAATAAATGAACAATTTGAGAATAAGCCTAAGCCAAACTTAAATGAAACCGAGCCAGTCAATTTGGGCAATTCAGAAGAGATCTGAGAAACCATGATACGCATGATGAGAGAACTAAAGATGCCTTGATCCAACTTTTGTTTGAATTCAAAGACGTGTTTGCATGGTCTTATGATGATATTTCCCTTGGCTGAGTGTTTAGTTGGTGGTACATAAATTGCCTACCTACCCCGGTTACCTGCCCGTCCAATAGAAGCACAGAAAGTTCAAAATTGATATCAGTGATAAGATCAAGGAAGAAGTCACCAAATAACTAAAAGCTAGTGTGATCCGAGTGGTCCGATACACCACGTGGTTGGCTAATGTGGTACCGGTGCCAAAGAAATATGGGAAAATCCGAGTTTGTATTGTTTATCGGGATTTGAACAAGGCGATTCCAAAGGACAACTTTCCATTGCCAAATATCCACATTCTTGTTGACAATGGTGCTAAACATGAGATATAGTCTTTCGTGGATTGCTATGCTGGGTATCACCAAGTTCTGATGGATGAAAAAGATGCAGAAAAGACTGTTTTTTAACACACCTTCGGGCACTTGCTGTTACAGGGTCATGCCATTTGGTCTACCTATATGAGAGCTATGACGACCATCTTCCATGACATGATGTATCAAGAGATTGAGGTATATGTGGATGATATGATCATTTACTCCATAATGCAAGAAGACCATGTGCGAGATTTTGAGTAAGTTCTTTAAGCGTTTGTGTAGGTATGATTTGAAATGAAACCCAGCTAAATGTGCATTCGGAGTTCCATCTGGGAAACTCCTGGGGTTTATAGTCAGTTTGGAGGGGTATCGAATTAGATCCGACAAAGATAAAGTTTATGCGGGATTTGCCACCTCCGAAGAGCAAGAAAGAGGTCATGAGTCTACCACGGAGACTGAATTACATCAATAGATTCATCGCTCAGCTTACCACCACTTGTGAGCCCATATTCAAGCTGTTGAAGAAGGACGCGGCAATCAAATGGACAGATGAGTGTCAAGAAGATTTTGATAAAATTAAAGAATATCTGTCAAATCCACCGGTGTTGGTTTCGCCTGAACCAAGAAGACCTTTGTTCTTATATGACAGTCCTGGAAAATTCTTTCGGCTCTGTCCTGGGGCAACATGATGTAACAGGGAAAAGAAACAAGCCATATATTATCTGAGCCAGAAATTCACCAGTTATGAAGTCAAGTACACTTTGTTGGAAAGAACTTGTTGCACCCTATTGGGTCGCCCAAAAGCTGAGACACTACTTGATTGCTTACACAACGTACCTCATAACCAGGATGGATCCTTTGAAGTATATATTGCAGAAGCCAATGCCCAATTGAAGGTTAGTAAAATGTTAGATCCAGCTCACCGAGTTTGACATTGTCCATGTCACTTGCACGGCGATGAAAGCTCAAGCCTTGGCGGATCATGTAGCTGAGAACCTGGTTGATGATGAATACCAACCATCAAGCACTTATTTTCTAGACGAGGAAGTAAACTCGGTTGAAGTGATTCCAGAGAACATCAATGCCTGGAAAATGTTCTTTGATGGAGCTGTAAATACCAAAGGCATAGGGATCAGGGCAATTCTGATTTCACACACAGGTCAACACTATACGGCCATAGCCCGGATTCGGTTCTTTTGCGCAAATAACACTAGCTAGCAGATGCACTAGCTAGTATCCGGTCAACATTATCTGGCCACAGCCCGACTTCCACAATGAGCTAGATGCACTAGCTACCTTGGCCTCAATGCTGTTGTACCCCGGTAATGTTCATATTGACCCGCTAAAAATTCAGGTTCGAAAGGCATGGTTATTGTAACACAATTGAAATGGAGCCAAATGGTGAGCCATGGTATCATGATATCAAAAGATTCTTGAAACAAATGAATATCCCGAGCAGGCAAGTGGAGATCAAAAGAGAACTATCAGAAGATTTGCAAGCAGTTTCTTTTTAAGTGGAGAGATCCTATACAAAAGAACTCCAGATCTGAATCTTTTGAGGTGCGTAGATTCTCGAGAAGCTGAAAGGATCATGAACGAAGTGCATTCGGGAGTATGTGGGCCTCACATGAATAGGTATGTCCTTGTAAAGGAAATCCTCCGGGCAGGTTATTATTGGATGACCATGGAAAAGCACTATTTCAGTTTTGTGCGGAAATGCCACCAGTGCCAAATATACAGTGACCTGAATCATTCAACGCTTTTGGAGTTGCATCCTATGTCATTGCCCTGGCCGTTTGTTGCCTGGGGCATGGATGTTATTGGGCCAATATAGCCGAAAGCTTCAAATGGGCACAGATTCATCTTGGTTGCCATTGATTATTTCAGAATGTGGGTCGAAGCAGTCACTTTCAAAGTCATCACTAAGAAAGCTGTGGTGGACTTCCTGCATTCCAATATCATTTTCCATTTTGGTGTTCCTAAAACTATCATTACGCACAATGCTGCAAATCTAAACAGCCACTTGATGAGGAAGGTATGCAAACAATTTAAAATTATGTATCGTAATTCTACCCCTTATCATTCCAAATCTAACGCCGTTGAAGCTGCAAACAAGAACATTAAAAAGTTTCTCCGTAAAATGGTTCAGGGTTCCAGATAGTGGCATAAAAAGTTGCCTCTTGCACTATTGGGATATCACACAACCATGCGCACATTAGTCGGGGTCACACCCTACTTATTGGTTTATAGCATTGAAGCCGTAATACCTGTAGAAGTCAAGATTCCCTCTCTTTGGATCATTGTTGAAGCCGAGATCGAGGATGATGAATGGGTCAAAAACCGGCTGGAAAAATTGACTATGATTGATGAAAAGAGAATGGCCACAGTTTGCCACGGGCAATTACCAACAATGAATGGCCCGTACCTACAACAAGAAAGTGCGGCCCAAAACATTCAGAATGGGGCAACTCGAGCTGAGACGTATTCTCCCGCATCATGAAGAAGACATAGGAAAATTTGCTCCAAATTTGAAAGGTTTATACATTGTAACAAGAGTGTTGCCAAAGGGAGCGCTGTATTTGGGAGACATCGAAGGAAATATCCCTGAGATAGCTGTCAATGCAGATGCAGTCAAAAGGTATTATGTTTGACCCTTTAAACAGTTTTAACATTCTCTTAATGGGATGGCGAAGGATTTCTTTCTCATTATCCAAACACTATCAACCCTTTGCATATCCTTTGAGCCGGTTCCCTTTTTTTGATTACCCTCTTTGGAACCGGAAAGTTATTATTAAAAAAAAAATGAAAATGAATGAAAAAAAAAACAAAAGAAAATCAAAAACAAAGTTCATATAATTGAGCTACGTTCGACTTGATTCTGAATGGATACATAGGCAACCTCTCTCTAGGGTTCAGTCACACCAGAACAAAAATTCACATTCTCCCAAAAATGAAAACTGGGGCAGATGTTACAATGGTTCGGCGATGGTTTCGCCTGAAAGGTTTTAAAGTTGTAATTCAATCCAAATTCTTTTTATCTAAATCCTTTTCAAGTCCTTCCGATTAATCGACAAGAATATTCAAGAATTGGAGGATACAATTACTTGGATCTGATACAGCTAAATGAGAAAAATAAAATGAAAGAGTCTTGTTGGTGAAAATACTCACAGGCACCATAAGGCGATGGTAAGTAGAGAAATTTTAAAATAAGAGAGTCTTGTTGGTGAAAACCACAAAAGGGCACTATAAGGCGATGGTGAGAAGAGAAATGGGAGGTTAGTAGGTGAAAACCCGCAAAGGGCACTACTGATCAAAAAGAGGATCCTCACAGCCATGGCATCAATGCAGTCCTAGGAAAGGTTTCTTCCTTTCAATGAAAAAGTTGTGACGAGTTTTCGAGTCGGACGGTTTACACAGATCAGGCATCCAATCCAAAAAGCATGTCATGTTCATTGAAGTCCGCATGTACTCCCAGATAAGTCCATCTTTCTGTTCCCCGAAAGGAACACCTCTTGTTTAAACTCATTCTCCATTCTATTGCTTGTTTTTCTTTGAATCCCTTTGGTTCTAACTTTGTTCCAAAAATAAGGCAAAGAAGAGATGGCAAGACTGATTTACATGGCTCTTGTTCGACACAAGCTAATATACAAAAGGCACCCAGCCTCGGCAGGGGCATTAAGTCGACCCCGACTGGCCATGGTGGCTGATGCTTCGAAATCGAAAAATCTTGAAAGAAGAAAATCAAATTAAAGTGCCTACAAGGGCAAAATGAAGTTGAAAAGGTTGAGTCCCACGTGGCTAACCATCTTGGAAAGGTTTGAAAAGCCAAGGGTTCCCCAATGCTCTGAAATTAATAATTGAAAGAAAGAAGTCAGAAGTGAAAAGCCTACAAAGGCAAAATAAAGTTGAAAAGGTTAATTCCCACGCAATCAACCGTCATGGCAAAGTTTGAAAAAGCCAAAGGTTCTCTGAGGCCAGAAGTGTAATCAGTGTTCAGGAAACAACCAGCTGCAGTTGAAATTATCATCAAAGAAGCCGGGTCGAGATCAAATGCCACAGTTAGGGGTTGGTTGCACCTTCTTCTTGCAAGGTTGCTTTTGGATTGCACATGTTTCCTGTTTTTCAAAACAAAGAACAATTGTTAGTTTGAAACGGTGGTTGATTTTATGGCCTTTGTTTCCTTATCAGTATAGGGTACACCAACCCCTAGCTGTATTTGCCAACATAGGATACACCACTCCCTGGAAGATTGATCTTCAATGCAAGGTACACCACTCTCTGATATCTTTATCGATAGAGCTAAAATGCAGGGTTCACCAATCCCTTATCTTTATCAATAGAGCTGAAATGCAGGGTAAACCACTCCCTAGTCTCCTTACCGGTATAGGGTACACTAATCCCTAGCTGTGTTTTTCCAACATAGGGTACATCACTCTTTAGTTGATTTGATATTAGATGCAAGGTACACCACTCGCTAAAATCTTTCCTAGACATTGGGTACACCACTCCTTATTCTCCTTACCAGTATAGGGTAAACCAACCACTAGCTGTGTTTGCCACCATACCCTAGTTGATTAATCTTAAATGCAGGGTACATCATTCCCTGATATCATTTCCTGTATAGGGTACACCAATCCCCCAACTGTATTTTCAAACATATGTACACCACTTCCTAGTTGGTTTAATCTTAAACGCAGGGTACACCACTCCTTGATATCATTGTTAATATAGGGTACACCATTCCCTAGCCGAATTCTCCCGACATAAGGTACAATAATCCTTCGTTGAGGCACCATTTAGATAATCAGGGTACACCATTCCCAAAGAATCATGCTTTCTCAGGGTACACCAGTCCCGACCTTTTATTACTTTCAATAAAGAAGAAGTATAGAGTTTTATTACAAATAACACACGAAATTTTTTAAGTGAAAACTGGGGTAGAAAAATTTCGTTCGTTTGTTTGTTTTGTTGTCTGAGCAGGTTTTACCTCGAGGCAGAGAGTTCGAGAAGATAAAAAGAAGAAGTCTCAATCCAGAATAAAGAAAAGAAAACAAAAGAAAAAGAAGTAAATATAAAATGCAGAAGCGGATGAAAATATGTGAACTGCTCAAGACATGATTTGAAACCGCGAGCATTGTAGTTTTCGTTTTGATCAGAAGAAGCCGTAGAAGAATGAACTAGCACCTGCAGCTAGCAAGCATCAAGGTTCAGATCAGAGTCTGCCGGAAGAACCAGTCAACCCTCAAGATCAAGTTTCAGAAACTTATAGATAGGAATTTTTTAACTCATAGCTGATAGGCTTGTTTAGTTTCTTTTGATTTGATTTTGATTTTGGTGTGATAAGGAGTTCAACAAGAAGTAACAGTAGCAACAGCATTGAAATCACAGCTTTCCGGTAGTCCCAGCTACCAGAAATTCCAGAACTACACTGACCTGATTCCTTTGTAGGCAAGGATATGTAGGCAACCTCCGAAGCAAGGTTCGGTCAAACTTTTTTAAAATGCTTCCCATGAAGTATCAAATGGGCAAAAATTGCTCCCGATTGATCACTTTATCTTATCCCTGAAACTCTTCATGTTCTCGAGCAGAGAAGGGCAGCTGTGAGCACATAATTTTTGCCCTATGTTCAAAATACTCCTAAAATTGTTCAAAATAATTTAATGTGCTATTATGGAATTTTAAGAGTCTATTCTCTATTTTATTTTAGTTTGTTTGGCATTTAGTTGCTATTTTCATAAATTAGAAAGATTTTTAAATCATGAAAAAGTCAAAAATATTTTATCCTTTATCTTTTGCACTTTTAGACTTCCATTGCATTTTTAACGTCTAGTTGCACGTTAATCGCATTATTAAAATATAAGATCACAAAAATATGTTAGTTACTCGTCATTGTTTTGCATTCTTAGGTTTAATTAATTAGTTAATTAGTCAATCATTAGGTAAACTAAAAAAATAGGTTAGTCATGCAAAATTGGATTCTAATTAGAATTTGAGTTTAAAGTGGCTATCTTTGGAAAATCTAGGAAAAAAGAAGAAAGAGGATAAAAGAGGCTATTGTTTGTTTTCAGACCCAAATTTGGGCCTTTATCTTTGGCCCATATCTGTTAATAATCCACCCTAGCCCAAGTACACCCGGTTCAGTTTCTTGAATGACCAAAATGACATCGTTTCGGCCCCAAGCAATCTCAGCCGTTCGTGATTTCTGATCAAACGGTTCGGAACTCATTCCCTTGTTCTCTTAAAACTGTCTAAAGAGACCTCCCCAGGCCCCAAATTCATCTCACATACCTCTCAAACCCTCTTCTCCTTGCTCTAATCCTCTGCGGTCGCCGGAAATCACCCAGGGCGGCAGCATCACTCCAATCAACCCCAAAATGTCATCACATAATCCTTCTCGTCTCCTCGTTCTTTTCCTATCATTAGTTTCGTCAAAATGCTCCTATGTTTGCTCAATTTTTAGATCTAAAAAGGGACGAACCTTAATCATTTTCTTTTTTATTGATTGCTTCTGAATTTGGGTCGTGTGGCAACGAAATTTATACCAATCGATTAGTCTCATTGGGGACTATCAATTGGTATCAATCTCGAATCGACTGATGGTCGCCAAAACTTGACTAAAACCTCATCGACTGGCCAGAAGTTTGGAGTTCCCATAACTGCGATTCCCTTAGCCGGTGTATAGCGGATATCGTCACATATAGCATTGGCTACGCCTCGAGTGTGAGCTAGTGCTCGTGTAGCGATACCGGCTATTAGCCGGGCTTCTTTTTTCCGGCAGTATTGTCTTCTACTCGTAATCCTTTCTTCTCCTCTTCATTCCCTAGAATTGATGATCCGCTGTTTAATTGTTATGGCTAGTTCAATCTTAATTTTGCTTGACAGCATGCTAAGGTTAACAGTTAATCACTAGTAAATTGTTTTTACTTTCTGAGTGACTACTTGTTGAATTGAACCTGAAGTTGGTCAATTGATAATTGCTTGTTGGTTTGAATTGCATATATACTTAATCAACTTGTTTAATCAGTTGTTGCGTCATGTTTAGCTTATGTTTGTTAGCTTACTGTTTATTCAGTTTAGTTAATTGGTATGTGTTAAACATTTGGATTAGATAAGGGAAAGAGGACAATAGTTTTGGGTAGATGATAGTAAAATAATGAGTTAAAAGAAGGGTGTTAATATGGACTTGAGGGAGTTAAAGGAAATAAAAATTTAGGGAATCTTTTCTGATTAACAACACGAATGTTCCAGAAGAGAGTATGTAAGTACTAAAATGCAATAAGACAAGGAAATAAGGTCAAACTGGGGGTTGAAAGGGATAAATACAGAAGTAAAAAGGGTTGGAAAATAAAGAAAGAATATCTGAAAAGGACAGCTGTCCAAAATCTGTTAAACGGATGCTTTTTCCCACATTCAGGGCTGACAGATTCTCTACAGATTCTCTCATTTTTCTGCATATAAGGCACACTCACACTCTCATTTTGAATACACTCATTTTCTGCATCTTTCAGAGAATTCACTCATCTTCACTCTCATCTTTCAGTAGAAAACAGAAGAATTCCAGCTTTTAAATTTCCGAAAAACAAAAAAAGAAAGTTTTCTCCGTTTGTTTCTTTTCTGTTATTTGGCTTCATTTTTCTAGGTTCAGAAGTTGGGTTTAGCCTCATTTTTGATATTTGTTGTTGTTTCATCAAGCTGTAGCTGCTTCTCTCTTGAATCTGTGCTGCTGAATTTCAATAATCTTTTCAGCCTTTATTTGGCTCTTCTAAATTGTTCTCTCGCTGATTGAGGTATGGACCTCAATCTCAGATAATGTAACTATTTAGATGCCATAGTGATATGATATTTGAATGGTTTTTTCATTTTGTGTTTGTCAAATGATCCTATTTTGTTGATGGATAATTGTTTTTGAATGCTTGACTAGTATAACACCTAAAGCATGCCGTGGATTTAATAGTGATGATGAGTTTGGTTGAATTGATTCTGAAGTTGTAGTTGCATTCGATTTCATGTGTTTATCTCGTATTTACTCTGCAAACTTCTTCCTTAAACACACGCTGATTTGTTTGAGAGGTAACAACTGATGTTCAAGTTAGGCTTCATATCTTGTTAAATCAAAAATTGGATGTTGTCACTATGGCAGACTTATTTTCGTTTGCTTTCGAGTTTTCAAAGATCATGTTTAGAGGGTAGATTACCAAGCTTGTATAGGAATTAGAAGTTTAAGTAAGGTCAAGTGTTAGAACTCTTTTGATACTAAATATGTAATAACGCATTTAATTCAAGACCTGGAGAGTTATACCTAGATAATTATTTATTATTAAGCATGAATATTAAGGAATTAGTATTCATACATAAATGCCTAGGGTGTTGTACAGTTATTTTTGAATCTTGTTGGTTTTGGATCATATCAAAGTTTTGAATGGATTAATTTATTTTTGCAATTGTTAGGCTTCATTTCTTAGAATCTATTGGGCTTGGCCTTAACCTGTTAAAGGCAGCCCAACTGACCCAAGGTTGGGTGAGCTCTGGATGTCGTGTTGCTTGGGCTCAATTTCAAGCCCATCCGGAATCTGCAGCCTTTTGTGTATTATTTTGAAGTGCTGTGACGCCTTGGCTTTACTTTAAGTTCGTCTTAATTCAACTAGGTCCAGTTGAAGGCTTTAACATGACTATCTATTCAAATAATCTCATTTGTCTTAGTAATATCGATTTCGCATTAACTTTTAATTACTGATCAATTGCCTTTACTATTAGTTTGGGCCGCGCTCATGTATTCACCAAACAATTTCCAATTTTCAGTTTATCCTATCTAACCCATATATTCTAATTTAATAAATTCATACTCCTTCTGGCCCCAAATAAATTCATACCTCAAGGCCTCACAATAATCTCAAATTAGATTAGCATAAACAACAATAATCTCAAATTAGATTAGCATAAACAACTTTGAATATTCGTAGAATGCTTTAGGCGCGTGTTTAATTTACTATTGTGATTGTAGATACGTTGGGGTGACATAACCATGATTCCCAAAATAAAAATCAAAGTACGCGTTCGCGCGACTTTGGCCAAAAATAATCTTAATAATTAATAAAGTGTGATTAATTGTGTACACATATGCATGACATGATATTAGTGTACTAAATAAAACGGATTTACGCACATGTGATCCGTTTTATAGATAAATCCATAATGCCATGACTAAAAGCGGTAAAAGGTAAAATACATATAGGTTCTAAAAATATGTATTTAATCAATTAATTAAGCCAGGTATGATTAAAGCGACCATGAAATGTATTCATTAATGAATACATTTCAAAGCCTGAAAATGTAGTCTTGCAAGTAATGAAAACTTAAAACAAATATACAGTTTTAAATAAGCAGAATAGCCTGACAGGCACTTCTATTTATTTGCGTTTGGTATACCCGTCCATATACTCAACAAAATTTAATCTAGATACTTATAATTTTTCCAAGTCAATATTTTAAACCCCTTTGACGTCGCGTGTCTCTCAATCACATTATGCTCGAATCACATCGTATAAATTATGCCACATCACCTTTTATTTTTAATTTTATTACATGAAAAAGAAAAAATGCTTCAATTTTTTTTCCCTGACTTTTTTCTTTCTTCTCTGTGGTCACCTTCTCCATCACTCTCATCTTGGCCATCAGAGAACACCACGAACACTCTCCCATTTCTAATTCATCCATAAGAAACCTTCTCCCACCTCTACCTAAAGTCCTAAATATCTTATCTGCACCATTTTTGTTCTTTCCCAAAATACATCAGACCAACCATAATAGCAACTAAATTCCGTTACTCGTTTCTCTATTTCCGTCCATTTACATTTCTTCACTCATCATTTCCCATCCATCTTCACGATTCACTAGCTACAAATCTCGTTCCCTCCATCAAAATCTCATTTCCGAAAAAAGGATTCCAACATTGTACTGTATCAGATTTGGGTATATTTAAATTCTTCCAGATAGAACAACAACTATACAAGCACAATAAGAAACAAAGATTTTTATCAATTAAATTGCACGATTTTGTACTGAAAAACAAACATTCACAAAGCTAAAAACGATGGCAAACAAAGAATTAACTAGATCATGCAAAAGAAAATCAAATCTATCAAAGATATTTGAAAAGAAAAAGAAAAAGAAATGGGGAAGGGACTAGGGCGGGGAAAGAACGAGAAGGGAGGAAAAAGAAAAAGAAATTAAATGGGGAAATGGCCGAAGGAAGACAAGAAGGGGGAGGGGGATAAAGAGAAAAATAGACGGGGGAAGGAATGTGGTAAAACCAAGAAAGAAACTTATGTTTTTTCTTAATTTTTTTTTTTAAAATCATTTTTATTCAAATTTTTTGTATTCACGCTACTTGTACGCGTGAAAAATATACATTTTGTACAACTCGGTAATTAAGTTGTCGCGTATGCTTAATCAATGGTCAGAAGAGTTTAAAATACTAATTTTGAGCAACTATAAGTGTCTCGATGAAAGTTCATTGAATATAGGGACCGGCATGACAAACAAAGTACAAGCATTTACTAGGCTATTTTGCCTTTTAAATATTTCGGGGCTATCCATGTTGGATTTTCCTGGGCCTTTAGTTTGGGATCTTTACACAAATAGCCGTTCATATTTCTTAATTGTTTTTTTAGCTATATACATAATTTATACATTGATTATATGTGTATATTTATAATACATAAATTATGCATATATTATCTCTCTACCAACTACTTTTAGTTTAAACAATTATGTGTGGACAGCTATTTGGGCTAATTCTTCTTAATTATTTGTCCCTGGATTTGTGGACAGTCGATGACATGTTTGGCAGGCCCAACAAACAGAAATGAAATGCACGAGTACTAAGTTACTGGATCTTATAAGGAATTTTTTCGGACTCTTTTTATATATACAAAATTTTAAGCTTACCTACCCGGTTTATCTAAGTTTTTCTATTTATAAAAATTAACTAAAGCTTTTTTTTATAAATTTGGTCAAAATGTATAATTTTCTACAATTTGAATACAATTCTTTTGTACAGAATCCGGTCAAAGTCTACAATTTACATACAATTGATATACAACTTTTATACAATTATGTTAGTTATATATTTTTTATTTATACACTTTGTCAACGTCTTCTTCTTTTACGAGTTTCAATATGAAATTCTAACTAAAATTGTCTCGAATCTTCACCAAATCCTTTCAAAATTGAAATACAAACTCCAAAGAATTCATAATCATTTGCAACAATACCCAATCCAAACAAATATCAAAAGTAGTATAGATATGTAAAAATCTCATTATTTATCCGCTTTAGCTTCTTTTTTATATTTCATAAAGTAGCTAGAGTGTTTATACGAAAAATATACAAATCCGATCAAAAAATACAACTTATATAACACTTTTATATACTTTTATTTGTGTAGATCCGGGCAAAATATACTACTTATATGCAACTTGCATACAACTTTCATAAAAGTTTTTGTTGTACACAAATTTGATCAAATCATACAATTTGCATACATTTTACATATGACATATATTGAATTTGTATACAACTTATTTATGTCTTCATCTTTGAGTTTCAAATTAAAATTTCAATGAAACCAACTCTAGTCTTCACTGAACATCCTCAAAATAAAGATATAAACTCCAATAGATATTCTCAATCATAGTAATAACATCGAATCTAAACAAAAATTGTTTCGTAAAATTTGATTTTTAAATTTAAATCTTCGAAGCCATTTATGGCTGCAAATAGAGTTTTATAATAATGTTTAGTATAAAATCTGAAGCGATTTTAATAAACTCCATCACAGAAGCAAGCATTTAACTTCAGTAAAATTTCTTGAGTCCATCGTACAAAAACCTAAAAATCTCGCCTCCTTCATGTTAGTCAAGGTTAGTTCCTCTTAATGTTATTGATTTGAATAATGAGATGAAATTGTGAAATTTGGTGATTGCGCCTTGTGGGCCTTAAAGACAATGATTTTAAATGTTTGGAGCCTAAAATTCAGAAGCTTGTAATTTAATTCCTTACTTTGTACATAATTGTTAAATATTTTTATGTAAGGTAATTAAATGGGAACTTCCTTAATAGTAGTAATTGGGAATTTTACATATATAGGTAAAAAGCTCATCTAATGGGGTGCTCAAAAAAAAAAAAAAAAAAAAAAAAAGATCTTGTAAGGTTCATGTTCTACCTAATTCATCTAAGTCATGGATGAAAAATAATGATATCATTGAGGGGATATCTTCTAAAAACAAGGAATTTGATGTTAGAGCTTCTAGTAAAAGACAATCCATTTAATTTACAACGTCCCTTTGGGGGGTTGAGAATACTAAAATTTTGAGGCACCTAAAATTAATCTTCTGAGTCCTCTTTTTTTTCTTTTTTTTTGTTTTTGGTTACCCAGCAAATTTGTACTGCTCAAAACAGACTGAAACTTGGCAAAGAAACCCCAATCCCGTAGCAAAAACCAGCATAATATCTCCTCTACAGAAGATGTCTTGAATAATTTGTCTTGTCACTTGCTTCACTTGTTTTTGTTTGTTCTAAAAAATTCTCATATTTTTTTCAACGTAATTCCGCAATTTAACTTTTAAATATCCATCCCTTTATCTTCGTAGTTACCGGTTGCTTCCTTCCAAAAAAAATAATTGTGAACTCAGTCAAACTCTATCCACATTAAATATTTAAAAGTATGGTCCACACGGATTAACAAAAGTTCCTTATTTTCTTTTTTCACCAACCAAAGTTCCTTATTATTACCACCTGAAATAAACCACGACCACTACCATTCAAAACATGACGTGGCAAGATCTTCTTATCCAAAAACTCTTGTTTGAGGCTGCTGAAGCCATGTGCCTCACACGTGTCAGCCATCGCAATAATCCACGTGGGAAATTGAAAAAGATACAAAGAATCTTTTCCAACTATCGTGAGGTGTTTTTTCCAGAGAAAGGGAGGGAAAGCAGGGGATTGGTTGAGGCGGCTTTTTTAAAGTGACAGTAGGTGACTAAAATAACAACTGACAGGTGGTGTCACCAAACCGTGTGTGCAACACGACAAATTTTACATGTCATATGCGGTTACCGACATCACACGGCATTCATGGTATCTAGTCAACATCGCTTCATCACTAACTCAATATGGACAAAACTTTACTAAAATCATTCTCAACTTTGATTTTTCTTTTTGGAGAAAAGACAGTTATTATAACACTTTGAAAACTATTGATACTATTTAGTTATACTATTTCTTGTTCCATGACCGTTTTCACCATCATAAGTATGGGTGATTAATGGACGGGTGAAGTCAGATATAGACGAGTCAATAACGAGTAATCTAAAAATAAATAAATTATTTGTTCGATTCATATTTAATACGGAATAAAAACGGATTAATCGACGGATAATATAAATATTTATAACTTCTTGAATATGATCACTTTTGGGAGAATTTTTAGTCAACTAAACTTGAGGAACCCCCAATATTGAGACTTTACATATGTAAAAGTTAAATATATTGGTTATCCATTTTTTAAGTGGATAAAATGGTTCTTATTCATATTTGACCCGTTTTTTTAAAGTTCATTATCCAACCTATTTTTTTTTAACTATTTTGCCACCACTAATCACAATTCACAAGGTAAGAGTAAAATCTACGTGTACTCTATTCTCCTTAGACCCACTTTTGAATTATATTGCGTTTTGTTGTTATATTAGGTTATACTACTAGCTCCCTCCATCTCAATTATGTGATGGTATTTAATTAGACACCTATCTTCAAAAAATAATTAAATTAGAATTTATAATAAAAAATAAGTCATAATTATTTGTATTATTACAAATCTCTCATTTTAACCACGTATAATTAAATTGTTTTTGGATATAAAATTTTTTTTTTTTTTTGAGACAGATCAAAATAATACTATTATAAAGTGGGATGGAGAGAGTAAAATTTTTTGTTCCGCGGGAATTTGGATTTGTGTACTGAAGTATAAGAAAATTTGATCTATAGTGCTAAAATCCATTTTACTTATGCAGTTTTTGGTTTTCGATGTGATATCCCGTATAGTTAACTATATATAAGTTATAAAATGTTTTGTGGAGTTTAATAACGAGAATCAAATAATATATTACTAATTCTGATGATGCTTATATATGAATCTTTGTATGATTTTACACATTATTAAAGTTGTGATTAGAATACATATATTATTATATCCAAATTAGAACATTTCGAGGGAAAAAAGCCTTAATTCAAACAATCTCTAAGTTACAATCTACGTGTTACTGTTCAGTACATAACAATTCTTAAATTATTAAATGTTACATAATAATCTTAAAGTTATAAATGGATTAGTGGTCGTGTACGATTGGATGTTGAAATGGACTTCTATTTTAAAATGGGAGGTGACCACTAAAGATTTTGAGTGATATCATAACATAAGTTTGATTTTCTAAACTTGTTGAAGTGCGGTTTAAATATAATTTATTTTTGTTCGTTTTGTTCACAGTGTGCGTGTGAAGACTAAAGTCGTTATCCACAATAGTATGCGGCTGTATTAAAAGTTTGCTAAAGAGTTGCCTCTTACTCGTGACTTTTGTTTTTCTTTTAATCGAAAAGAGGGCAGCTAGATTCTCTTCAAAACATATCGTATGATGTGATTCTCACCAGTTCTATTGAGTTGAATACTACATGTTATCCTTATTTTATGAGTGAATGGCTTCTGAAATATAATCGGGGGAAATAATTACAAATGATAGGTCTTGATCCAATAAATCAAATGAGTCGCTATAGAAACTCGAATTCATAGTATTTGAATCCTGAATTTTTTTAAGTTAATAGGAGAGTACATGTAACGATCCAGCAAGTTGTTTTGACCATATGCATTCCGTTCAGCTATTTGAAGTCATGAGCAGCATCGTATGATGTATTATGACTTGTGAATCGTCGGTTTTGGTTTTCAGGTTATTCGGAATTGATTTAGAAGAATGATTCTCAACTAAAAAGCTTTAAGTTGAAAGAGTTGACCAAATTTGACTTTTGAGTATTTGACCCCAGATCGGAGTTTTGATGGTTCCATTAGGTCCGGGTGGTGATTTTGGACTTAGGTGTATGCCCGGATTCGCATTTAGATATTTCTAGAAGATTTCTGCACATCTTGGCGAAAATTGGAAGGTTGAAGGTTTAGAAGGTTGAGAGGTTTGACCGAGAGTTGACTTTATCGATATCAGGTTCGGATTTCGATTTCGGGAGTTGGTATAGCTCCATTGTATCATTTGGAACTTGCATGGAAAATTTGACGTCATTTCGGGTTGATTTGATATGATTCGCCGCAAGTTGTAGAAGTTGAAAGTTCCTAAGTTCACTTGGTTCAATTTGAGGTGCGAATCGTAGTTTCGATGTTGTTTGATGTGATTTGAGGCCTCGAGTAGGTCCATATCATGTTATGGAACTTGTTGGTATGCTTGGACGGGATCCTGGGGGGCCCGGGTGTGTTTCGGACGAGCTTCGAATCATTTTCATGCTTTGGGCAGCTCTGGTTCTAGTGCTTTGCATATGCGACGTTTTGGAGCGCAATTGCGGCTCCGCTTCTGCGTTAGTCTGGCCACTTCTGCGATGAGTGAGGCCTTGGGGGGAAGCTCACTTCTACGAAGTTTTGCACGCAGGTGCGATGGCTGCTTTTGCGGCCCAGTGATTGCATATGCGCAGATGTTCTCTTTTGCGACTCGTTTAGCGCTTCTGTGCTGTCGCTGGTGCGACTGTGTTTTCAGCAAATGCGGATACTGGCCTGATAAGTTGTTTTCGCAGATGCGAACTTGTTCTCGCAAATACGAGGCCGCAGATGCAGCGTTTCTGTTCGCAATTGCGAAAAACGCTGGGCAGAACATATATTTCGAGGGTTTGAGGGTTTTATCATTTTTTGGAGCTGTAGACTTCGGTTTTGAGAGATGTTTCAAGAATATCATTAGGGTAAGTGTTCTTTACCCGATTCTTATTATATTTCAGGAATCCATTTATTATTTTCATCATTTAAATAGTAAATTAAGTTGGATATTTGGGAAAAATTTGTAAAAATCTTTCAAAATGTAAAATGAGGATTTGGTATGGTTGGACTCGTATCGGAATGGTTGTTCAGATTTTGTGATTTCTATCGAGTTCCGAGGTACGAGCCCAGGGTTGACTTTTTAGTTTTAATTAAAGATTGAAGCTTTATTATCCGGAATTGTTTTCTTTGGTGTTTATTTATGATATTAAGTTATTTTGGCTGGATTTGAGCCGTGCAGAGGTTGTTTCACACGAGAAGGTCCTTTTAAAGTATCAGTTTAGCTTCTTTGAGGTAAGTATTCTGTCTAACTTTGTGTGGGGGAAACTACCCTTAGGATTCGAGTTGATTGTGCTATTTGTTTTATGTGAAAGCTGCAAGGTGACGAGTGGGTACACGGGTTATATGTAGCACTTGACCGGTTTAGGTTATGTAGACTCTTTCCATGGCTGTAATTGAATAGTCATGATGTGTTATATTTCTCATTGTTAATCTACCCTTACATGTTTTATTTGAAGTTGTTCGCACTTATTGTACCCCTTACTTGTTATTTTGCCTTTATATGCTTTAGTTTAAGTTATTGCCTTCCTTATTGTTTTTTTACCTTTTTAATTGTTGAGTTCCTTCCATGACTCCGTGCTTGTCTGCTACTTGCCTTAATTGTTGTAATTGCACACGTTAGTTGTCACGTGCTTCACTTGTCCTGTTGCTTTTTTTTTTTTGTAATATTTGTTGCCTTCCTTGATTTTTACGTGATTCCTTCATTGTTGTGTACTCATACCTTATGATTGTAGAAATTCTTGTAAATTGAGTATTGGATTGTTGATGTTATTGATTTGTTTATGAATCGGGTTGCACGCTGCAACAGGTGAAATAAGGGTGGATTTATGTTGAACGGTGGGATCGGATTGTACGTCGCAACAGGTGGAACAAGGGTGGATTTATATTGATACAGTAGGATCAGGTTGTGCGCCGCAACAGGTGAAATAAGGGTGGATTGATATGGTAAAATAAGGGAGAATTATGATATTGACTCTGATTATACAGTGCGATCGAGTTGCGCGCCACACACACACACACACACACACACACACACACACACACACACACACACACACATATATATATATATATATATATATATTTACTGGTTTTTTTTCGAGGATTGAGTTATTTTCATTAGTTACTACTTTGGCGTCATCTCCTGTTTTTGGGTCCTATTACTATTATTTTGGTGAATTGATTTTCAAGATAAATTTATTACGTTGAGTCATTACCTCATACCCTATTGAGTTGTTTGTAACATATGGGTTTTAAATAAAATAATTATTAACATGCTTACCCTATGTGACTCTTAAGTTAAAACTCGTTATTTCATTCGATACTTTACAATTTTTAAAAGTTGTCATATTTCACTCTAATTGATTTTTCAACTTAATCTCCTTACCCTGTCTAATATTTTTACTTTACTTAAAAAGAATTTTTATTATGTTTTAATTTAATAAATTCTATATTAAATTCAGTAGCTTATCTGATGCTTTATTTATTTGAGAATGTTATTTTCTTCACCCAAATCATTTCTAAAATAAACTCATTTTCTCATTGATTTCTTATTTGGTTCAGAAACTGCAATTTTACCTTACAGTACATAAATAAATCTCTTGAACATCTTAATTAGTATTTGACATGGATACTATATACCGGGTAGCACGTGGGTTTTGCCGTGCGGAAGTAATTTGGAAAGTGATGGGCACAAGGTGCCTTGTGTGTATAGTTTGGAAATTAGAACATATGATCTGGGATTACGAGAAGTGGTATCTGGGATAATTCTTTTTGAAATTCATGCATTAGGAATGATTTGATTGATTGAGTTGTCATCAATTTTCCTTGCTTGGACACATTCATATCTCACATGTACCCGGCTGAGTTGTTGTTTAATTATTTGGTTGCTTTTTGTTGCTATTCGTGCTCCCCTTATTTCATTCTTGATTGTAATTTGGAATCTTTCTACTATTGGCCTTAATTTGATGTTCTTTCCTTGTTAGCTTTATGTTATATCCTGCACAAGTTTACATGTCTGAAAGGTGTCTTGACCTGGTCTTGTCACTACTCTACCGAGGTTAGGCTTGATACTTACTGGGTACCACTGTGGTATACTCATGCTACGCTTTGGCACATTTTTTATGCAGAACCAGGTACTTCGGATCGAGTTGGTTTTGAGACTTATGCTTGTGCGGCTGAAGACTTCAAGGTACACCTGCTGGACATTCGCAGGCTCCGAAGTCACCTTATGGTGTATTTATTTCCATTATTTCCTATTATTCCGGAACATTGATGTATTCATTATATATAGTTACTCTTAGAAAGGCTTATGACTTGTACTACCGATTGTTGGATATTCTATCATGTTGAGATTATAGGCGTATTTAGAAATTTTTAAGTCATGTTTAATAGTTGTTTAGTGGAACCTGTTATCATTTCGGTATGTATTAAACTTATCTAATTTTAAAAATTATGAGTTATCACGATTCCTTCGGAGGAATTTTGAACCGTGACAGTACATATGGTTGTTAAACTCTACTTAGGTGAAATTGAAAAAAAGTATTATTCCATCAACCTCGAGTTTATTACCAATCTCAAGTTTGAATTAAGTAGAAGATGGCCCAATAAGTTTATTATCAACCTAAAATTAGTTTAAACATGATGAACATCTAATTTATAGTACTAGCTAGATGTAGCTCATTTGACTTGAGAGTCAAGCTGAAATAGGAAAAGCAACAAGTATCATTAGGCTCGATCGTCGGTTGAACGTTAGGCAAGTTCGATATTCATTTCTTTCTCAAATAGGAAGGGGACAGTTTTAATTAGCGGCATGGTTTATAATAAGCCTTTGTTGATTTATGGGATTTTTGTTGTTGATTGATATGATTAATTAAGGATCGATGATAATAATAATATTTTTTTTAAAAAAAAAGTGATTATAAGTTGTCTAATGCATGTGGTTTGGGGACGCTTGGTGGTTTTTACCATCAGTGAAAAAAACAAACAATAAAACAAAAACAACCACATATTAGCTAGAACAAAAACGGTTGAATTGTTATTTGAAAACCTTTGGTTATTAAAATAGACAGTACTCTGTATTTGTCAAATCCAAGGTTGGGGTTGGGGGGGGGGGGGGGGGG
>MCJB01033648.1:126229-166073 GCA_002018475.1 Nicotiana obtusifolia | reverse complement strand
AACGGAGGGAAATAAAGCTATAGAAGAATATTTGGTCGATGAGACAAATTAAGAATATCTGTATCTGAGAGTGCTTCAATGCGGTTTCCAAAGTTAAGGCTTAATGACATATTATATACTAGTAAGATTTAAGTTGTGCGCACTAATAGTGTATTTGTTCGTATTATTACTAGTAACTTAATTTATTATAAATAAATTAAGGATAATTCGATGCGTAAAATATATCGCGTTCACGTAAGGTTCTAAGAAAGACCGCAATCCATAAGATGCGATATAAATAGTCTATCTATTATAATCATATTGTTTTCATGATTCAAATCTTGGTTATAATAAATTATTAATTTATTTTTTAAGTTATCGTATTAAACTAAATTTAAAAAGTAATTATTATATACGTCAATTTTACTTGATAGTGTAAAACTGTTTTGGACACAGGACATTGTCTATGTGGGCTCCGATAGGAAAGGGCTTCCTGAAGTTCACTTATGGTTGCATGTAGAAATGGACAAGATTTTGGTGGCAAAAGTTTCACTTTTTCTTCTGCCGACTTTGCTATTGTTAATAGTTGAGAATCCTATGAAAAGTTTTATCCATTTGCTTTTACAAAAAGCCAAATCAATTGGCCACAAACAAGTATTCAGCAAACCTGTTTTGAGAAGACAAAAACAGTGACATTGAAATCCATTTTTCTCACAAATTCAATCATTACATTTAGGGGCGTTCAAATCGAACCAAAAATAATTTGATTAGATTTGATTTGCTTTAATTTAATATTGAGTAGAAAAATTCGAACCAAACCAATATATAAATATATAATTTTTATATATACTTAAAGACTTTATATTGAATATTCTTTACAAAATATAGTAATATATGAGATCCTCTCATGGAATGTAATATTTGATACAATTATGAAGTGCATTCATTCTTATTTAATATAAATAATGGGTTGTATCACTTTCTTATCAAGTGTTATAAAATGCATCAATCATCTCTTTGTTCTTCCATATTCCTATGTCAAGATTTCTTATATCTTTTTCGAATTTGAAATGGTATTTTGATAATAGAACATATTATTATTTAGGTATTATCTATGTTTAGTTATTAAATTCGATTAACATTGAAATCGTACATTAACGAAAAAATATTATCAGACAACTAAAAAAATAGCTATCATGTGTTACTAAAAAAAATTTTCCCTTAAGAATATTATAATAGATCATGTGTTTGTCAATTTTTTTTTAATTTTTATGAAATATATATTCACTCATCAAAACTTTATCTATAAATTTAACAAAGTAAAATTGAAAAATATTCATATAACAAAAAAAACCCGACAAAATCGAACCTATCCAAACCGATATAATTGTTTGGTTTGGGTTTGATAAAAATCGAACCAACCTAGTCCATATACATTTTTAATTACATTCATATGAAAATAACATGTAATTCTATTTATTACGTTATCCTAATTAATTATTAAGTATTTTATTTTTAATTTTAATTATCACTTAATTATTAATAAATTAATATAATTTATTATAAAAATATCATATGCAATTAAGTTTTGACCTCCTAAAAGTATCAGTAGTTTCCTGATAACCACCTAAAGTCAAATATAACTTGAACTTGGTATATACGTACAAATACTTTTTATTTTTTAATTGATAAATATATCAGCAAATAAAGGAAACAACTAAAATCTTTAAATAGAAAAAAAATTGCACATTAAAATTTGTAAATAAGATAAAAGGACGCGAGGAATAAAAGTATCTTCGATATTTTCTTTTTTGGAGAAAAACTTTAACATCATAATTTTACGAATCAAACAGGGACAATACATAATTACCCCCCTCCTCCGGAGTTGAACCACTTTTTTAGATGCACTATTTATCTTTACGGGACTCTTATGACCACCTGTACAACTTCGAAATGAAATTATTATACCCTTAATAAGCCAAGACTACATATGTGTTGACGGGTGAAGCACACGCGTCTGACACATATACATTTAATAAAAAATATTCATTTTTCGTATTCTTTTGATTTTTTTTTGTTTAATATTTTTTTTTTCTTTCCTTTATCTTCCTCCCGTTTCCTTCTTCCCAGGAAGTGAATATCCTCACTTCTCAAAATTCTTTGCAAACTTTCTTTTTTCTTTCCTTTTCCTTTTTATTTACCAAATTTTAAATTGTCACATAGTTTGTAGTTATAAAAAGAATATATATGCATAACTGGTGAGATCCTCCATTAATATGGTAGATCCGTCGAAAAGAATCAGTAAAAGTTGGCTTGAAAAAAAAATTCGCCCGCTTTCTTAAATCTGGGCTATCAATTTTTTTGCTGGTACGTTTTTATTACTTCTAATAAGTTTCAAGATGTAAGGGGTATATAAAGATTGTATTTTTCAGTTATTTTCATGCCATTAAATTTATTAATTATTTGCAAATTAATCTGCAAATAACAGTAGGTGATAGAGGAATTTTAAGATGAAGAATGAAGAAGTGGGATGGTTTGTGATTGTAGAACAATGTTTCAAAGGTTCTTTTATTATAAATTTACAGATTAACCGTTTTTGTTTTTTTTAAAAATGTTGGTGGGTTTAATTGTGAAAATTCGAAGCGCTTTTATGCGAGCCTATCCGTTAAGAACAAGCTTGGTATTATTAGTGCGGAGTACAAACGATCGGATTCTCAGTCTGCCGATTATTGCCAGTGGGTGCGATGCGACGATTTGGTCACCTCATGGATCCTTAATTCCCTTTCAAAGGACATCGCAAATAGTGTTTAGTATGCAAATGATGCTGTTGAATTACGGACAGAATTGGAAGATTGTTACGAGCAAACTAATTGTGCTAGACTGTATCAGATCCAGAAAGAAATAAATGATCTGACTCAGGGAGCTCTCGATATCACGAACTACTACACCAAAATGAAGAAACTTTGGGAAGAATTGAGTAATCTGAGTATGAAAGCACAATGCAATTGCAGTGTAATTGTGGTGCCAAGGAAAAATTATACAAGGCAGAGCAGGATAGGCGGATCCAATTTCTTATGGGACTACAATAGTGCATGGAAGAATTTTAATGATGAATCCTCTTCCTTTATTAGCATAAGCCTTTTCCTTACTCATTCAAGATGAGAAACAGTGAGAGATGTGACCCTTCAATCAACTGGTTTTTGAGTCGACTTCTCTTCACGTAAATGCACAGGGAAATACCAATTCTAACACTCAAGGGAATGCTAACTTTAGAACGAACTATCGTGCAAATAATCAGTCCATTGGAGGCGGAACCTCACGTCCTTTTTGCGATTATTGCAAAACCATAGGATACACTAGAGATAGATGTTAAAACTGCACGTCTATCCCTAGAACTACACTCCAGGTCCTAGAATTAATACCAAAGGGAAACGTATAATGGCTAATGCACATGCCGCACCCACTGAGGAGTTGTCTGTTAAGGAAGATGGTTTAAGCTCAGAGGACAAGCAGCACAATGTTGCGACTATTGGAATCACAAAGGAGTAGTATGGCCAGTTAGTAAACCTGCTTCAGCACCTTCAAAGTACCAATGGAGTGGACTCTGCTAATACTCACCTGAGCAGTGGAGCAGTCAATTTTGCAGGTATTATGCCTTCTCCTCTTCTGTTAGTCATGGCAATTCTTCATTGTAAATGTTTCAAAACTATGTCTAACACATGGATAGTGGATTTTGGTGTCTCACACCAAATGACATACAATAAATCTCTTTTCCTTGAAACTAGACATTTGTGCTATCCTCTGTTAGTTGCACTTCCAAACGGTTATAAGTTCAAAGTGACAGAAGTTGGTAATGTTACACTTACATCTCAAATAACTTTGCATAAAGTTCTCTTTGTCCCTACTTTCAAGTTCAACCTCATTTCTGTCTCATCTATGATTGCACATCTAAACTCTCTGATTGCCTTTACTGCTTCTTCATGTCTACTACAGGCCCCTTTAATAAAGAGGCCTCTGGTGATTGGTAAGATCAAAAGGTGATATGTATCTCTTATGTTCTCATTGCTTGGATAATGGTAGCTCAATTTCTAATGTTTCTGTTACCTCTGCTCTACTTCCTCATTGTGATGTAAATACTCCACAATGTCAATCTCTTCCACCTGTAAATGCTTCCATTGATAATAAGACATAGTCTACTCCTTTGCATTCTTCTGATTTTTCTCAATGCTCTTCTATACCTCATGATAGTAATGTAGATGTGTTGTGGCATAACAGACTTGGCCATATCCCTTTTGTTAAGATGAAAAGCATTTCTACTATACCAATCACATTTTCTTCTAACCAATCTTTCCTTTTCCCCATTTGTTCCATGGCCAGGCAGTCTAGATTTCTCTTTTCTCACAAAACCAGCATTTCCAACAAGCAATTTGAGCTCTTACATGTGGATCTGTGGGGTCCTTATCATGTCCCAACCAATAGAAATCATAAATACTACCTCACTATGGTGTGACTATAGTAGAGCCACATGGACTCACCCATTAAGTTGCAATGCACTCCAGATCATCCAAGCCTTTCTATCTCTAATTGAAAAAAGATCTGATAATTGACTGGAATTCACTTGCACAGAAGATACTTTGTTTTTTTTAATCCAAAGGTATACTTCATCAAAAGACTTGTCCTTACACCCCATAACAAAATGGGGTTGTAGCGAAAAAAACACAAGTACCTTCTTGAGACTGCTAAAGCCCTGCTTTTCCAATCAAAATTGCCTTTGAAGTTCTGGGGAGAATGTATCCCCACTGCAACATATCTTATAAATAGGCTGCCCACTGTACTGCTCAAAATCAAGTTTCCTTTTAAACTTTTATACAATAAGAAACCATCCTATTCACATCTAAGATCCTTTGGCTGCTTATGCTTTCCCACTGTGCGTAAAGTGCATAGAGTTAAACTTGAACCCAGGAGTGTTCCCTATGTTTTTGTTGGATACCCTTTTAATAGCAAAGGATATAAAGCACTGAATTTCACCACTCACAAAATTAATATTTCCAGAGATGTTGTTTTCCATGAAATTGTCTTCCCATTTGCTAGCCCACAGTCACATGTTGCTCCTTCTCCATTCTCTGCTCCTTTCCTTGATTCTCTTGACACCACCGATACTCCACCTGTTGCTCATCCTGACTCCTTTCCTTCTCACTCTCCTGACTCATTTTCTTTTCACTCTCCTAAATTACAATCCTCTCCTGCTTCTCCATCTGTATCCCCACCACCTGAGCATGCACCTATACTTAGGAGATCTCAGAGAGAACATCACCTGCCTTCTCACTTACAAGACTACGTTTTTGCTCCATTCTCAAGTTAATCTTAGACATTCCTGTTGCCTCATCCTCCTCTCTTGCTGCTTTGTTTTCTTTGCACCATTATATTCCACCTGAATCCGTAGTTCATGATAGTCATTCATTTGTGATGAATGTTTGCAATACTAATGTGCCATACTCATATGAGGAGGCAGCACTTAACCCAGCTTGGCAGGCTTCTATGACTCAAGAGTTTGAGGCCCTGCATGTCAATCATACATGGGATTTGGTTCCATTAAAGAAGGTCATTAGTTATAGGTGGATTACAAGGTGAAACACAAAGCAGATCGAAGCACTGAAAGGTTCAAATCAAGACTAGTAGTCAGGGGTACACACAACAGGCTGGTGGGTCTATACTTGAACTTTCTCACCTGTTGTGAAGTTAACTACAGTTAGGGCTCTCATTGCCACTGTAGTAAAGAGGAAGTGGATCATTTCTCAACTTGATGTCAATAACGTTTTCCTCTATGGGGACTTGTATGAGGAACTCTACATGAAAATTCCCCAGGCATTGAGGTGCCCACTCCACGTGTTGTTTGTAGACTGAAAAAATCTCTTTGTGGATTGAAGCAAGTTAGTAGACGATGGTATGCCAAGCTAGCTGAGGCATTTACTCCATAGGCTATGTGCATTCCATCCATGATTAATCCTTGTTTTACAAAAGGATAGATTCATCGACTATGTACATAGTTGTCTATATTGATGATGTGCTTATCACAGAGACAAACATGGATGAGGTCAATCAGTTGAAAAGCTTCCTACATAACACTTTCAAAATCAAAGATCTGGGCAGATTATGCTACTTTCTGGGCTTAGAGGTTCTTTATAAAACTGATGGGGTTCTCTCTCACAAAGGAAATTTACTCTTGATCTTCTCAAAGAATATGACTATATGTCCTACAGTGGACTTTCATCCCCCCTTGATCTCTCTATTAAGTTTCAAGCTAAGGTTGATGTTGTCTTGAATGACCTTACATATTATAAGAAGCTTGTTGGAAAGCCGAACTTCCTTACTAATACCAGATTGGACATTGCTTATGGAGTCTAACACCTTAGCCAATTTATGCAGGACCCCACGGAACCTCATCTTAAGTCTGCTTTTCATTTGTTACAATATGAGAAGTGATCTTACATTGGGGATTTTCTTCACTAATGATCCATACTGCACTATCCAGGTTTACTGTGACTCCGACTGGACTGCTTGTCTGGACTCTAAAAGGTCAGTCAATGGCTACATAGTTCTTTTCGGAGATAGTCCCATAGGTTAGAAGTCCAAGAAACAAGAAACTGTCTCCCTTTCCTCAGCCGAGGCAAAGTATAGATCTCTCCGAAGAGTTGTTGGTAAACTCACTTGGTTGTGCAGACTACTCAAGGACCTAGCTGTTCCATTTCCAAATCATGTCACTGTCTTTTGTGATAGCCAATCAGCTCTTCATATAGCTAGAAATCTTGTTTATCATGAACAGACACATTGAGGTAGATTGTCATTTTGTACGAGCCAAACTTCAAGAAGGGCTGATCAGTTTGACTCATGTTCCTACCTATACTCAATTAGACAGACATCCTCACCAAAGCCTTGATTGGAGTTAAACAATGTGGGGTTCTCAGCAAGTTGTAAGTGCAGTCCTCACCTCCAACTTGAGGTGGGGGGGAGGGGGGGAGTATTGAAGTATTTATGTATTAGTAGTGAGTAGTTGTAACTAATACACTAGTTAGTTAGAAGTAGTTGTGGCATGAGGGTGAGACACACGTGTATCTATATATACATGTACATATTTGGATCCTTCTTGTAATAATGAGAATATACTGTACATTTTTCATCTCTCAAATATCTGTAGCTCTTTCTCTCTCATCTGTTCTCATGGAGCTTATCACAGATCTCCATTGTTGCTCACCTTGAGCTCTCATCATCTTAACACCACCTTTTTCTCACACAATCTAGCCTAGGTTTGGAACACTATTAGGTCTGTTAACAATCAGAGTATCATTGGAAAGAATCGAAATTTCGAATGTCCATCTTTTTAGGTGAATATTTATGTGTTTACATTAAGTTAATGGAGGTAAGAGATATTTTTTTATATATGATATTCTCACTTAATTATGGTTAAAATGATATGTATGTTTACTTAACTTTTTTACAATTAAGATTAAATTATTTAATTTAGTGTAAACGCGCGATATAAGTGAGTAGTTAGCTGTTACCATTTTTTTGCAGGGATGTCAAATGGGATGAGAGGTGACAGGGGAAACTTTAACCTTGCAAAAACTTTACTAGCATTAATTCAGGAAAAAAAATCAACTCAAATGCTGATTTGAAAGGTAAACGAAAACAAAGGAGAAAAGAGAATCCTTAGGTCAATAATGTTCTCCAGGAATAAAGTTAATTTATTGAGAGAACATTTTAATAGGAAAACTAAATCTTACTGCACTTTCATCGATATTCAATTATAGTCTTCTTTGACCTTGTCAAGGACTTTTTCGTAATCGAACAAATGTACCGCGTGACCGGTATCGATGAGGTCTTATCTACTTTAAAGTCCGCATCGATTGAACACCCAGTCGGTACAAACGCCTTCAAAGGAGGTTCTGCATGGTTTCCTCAACATCAACAGGTTGAGGATCTTCAGTAGGTTGAGAGGAAGAAGGGGTCTGCCTCTGAGGAACGGATTTGGAGGTCTTCGCCATTGTTGTAAGAGATGAAGAAGTTAGAAGATGCGGGTGAAAGATAAGAACAAAGGGGAGATCACTTGCAAGGAAACTTAGAGAAATTGAAGAAGGGAATGATTCAATTGATCAGATAACTTAAACGCCAGAAACTAAAGATGAGGAAGGGTATTTATAACCCATCAAGGACGGCGGTTCGCGTCCCAAGTCGGCGGAGCATTAATTGACATGTACCTGATATTGCAGAGGTTTGTCTCAAGTTTTGTCTCTGATGAGATGTTTTCGATACGTGCCACGTACGTCACAGTCCCACCGTTATTTATCAGAATAATGATTCGTTTCCTTTGATGGGACGCTCCGACTTCCGTGCCACACACGTCATAAAGTATGTCGCCATTCAACCTAACCAAAAAGTTGCGGCTCACATCGTTTTTCGTCATTACACTCCAAAAAATGAGGGGACTATCTGTATGGGGTTGAATTCGGGACCGCCTGCATATGGACAAATCGGCTCGAGTCTATACGGTTAGGATCAATCATAACTACTGCTCGGTAAATCGGGTTCGAGGTACCAAAGATCGAAGGTCGAGACCGTACAACATCGAATCAGAACACGAAGCCATGGTGCCCAAGATGAGTCTGTCGAGCTCGATTCGGGGAAATGTCCTAAGGTAAGTTATCAAATTTGAATAACGAAGGGACTGAAAATCCCGTGATAAGTAAGTATCTTGGCAGGAATCACGACATCAATCAACAAGACCGTTAAATCAGTAAATCAAGAGATATTTTATCTTGTAAACAGATTCTTGCCTTGTATGGAAGATTATCCCCACGCTATATAAAGGGGCAATGTAATTGTTCAAAGGCATCACACAGAACAATCATCAATACAAAAAAAAAAGAAGTATGCTTTTATTATTTTATACATTATTTTATTTGCTTGTTTGCATTTATATTTACTGTTCATCTTGGAGGAATCAGCCAAGGTTAGAATCATCCAAGGCTTGTGGTTTGCATTTATTCTCCATTTATTTACTGATTTTAATTTATGTTATATCATTTGTTATTTGTATCAAACTAAATCACGTATCCTTAAAACTACATATAAATTCAATTGTTATCCGAAACTAAGGGTAAACCGTTTGGCGCCCACCATGGGGCTAAGAATAATAGTGAGTGTTTGATACAATTTTTTGTCACGCAAATTGTTTTACACTTGCTCTTTGAAGTATCTTTGATTTCAGGTTACAGTCCAGCTATGTCGCATTCACAATCTGTGCCTTTGTACGTCGATAATGAATTTGATCATCAAGGCGAAAACAACAACACAGCACCCGGTGATGAAGTTCCGATTGACGCTAATTCACAAGTGGCAGTCGATGTAGATCAAACTACTGGCCCGTCAAATAGTGTTCGTAGGGAACATCGAGCAACAACACAGGGTCCCCAAAACGACGAAAGGGATGGGATCAGCCTCAGAATGATCTTTGACATGCTGCAAGCCCAGCAGGCAGCCATTGCCCAGTTACAAAATCGAAGTCAAATATCAAACAAAGTTGAGCTCGGCCCTTCTCGGGGAACTGTTCCTAGGAATGAACTAGTTATGGGAGAGTCGAATGAAGGTGAATCGGGGGCAAACTCCGGGATTATGAGGATGCTCGAGGAATTAACCAGACAAGTTGAATCCGGAGAGAAAAAAAGGAAAATGATAAAAAGGTGGAAATGTACAACTCCAGGGTGGATCAAATCCCAGGAGCACCCCCGATATTAAAGGGCCTGGATTCCAAAAAATTTGTAAAAGAACCGTTCCCATCGAGTGCTGCTCCAAAACCAATACCCAAGAAATTCCGCATGTCGGAAATTCCCAAGCACAACGGAACAACCGATCCAAACGAGCATGTGACCGCATACACATGCGCTATAAAAGGGAACGACTTAGAAGACGATGATATCGAATCTATTCTCTTGAAAAATTTCGGAGAAACCTTATCGAAGGGGGCCATGACATGGTATCATAACTTAACCCCTAATTCCATTTACTCTTTCGCTATGCTTGCAGATTCCTTTGTAAAAGCACATATAGGCGCTATCAAAGTAGAAACGCGAAAGTCAGACCTATTCAAAGTCATACAAAAGGATAACAAGATGCTCAGAGAATTCGTATCTCATTTTCAGATGGAGCGGATAGACCTGTCACCGGTCACTGATGATTGGGCTGTTCTGGCCTTCACCCAGGGGCTCAGCGTTCGAAGCTCGACAGCTTCACAGCAACTCAAGTAAAACTTGATAGAATATCCTGCCATCACATGGGCCGATGTACATAACCGATACCAATAGAAAATCATAGTCGAAGACGATCAATTTGGAGCCCCTTCGGGATCCATTTATCTCGTCAGAACCCATGATAGAGTTCGAAGGGAGATTTATCGTGAACCGAGACTGAATAGAGATTGACATCGGTCATATCATGGGGATAGAAAAATCACTACAGCAAGGCAAAACTCCCCGAGACACGAAAGGAGAAACGATCAAGGTCGGAATAACCGAGGGCCCATAATTAAAGGCAACTTTGAGAGAACCACCGGTCATCAAGAAGCACCACGGTTATCGGAATACAATTTCAATGTTGATGCGGCTACTCTCGTATCGGCTATCGGTCGCATCAAAGACACTAAGTGGCCTCGACCGCTGCAATTGAATCCATCCCAAAGGGATCCTAATCTGATATGCAAATATAACGGTACTCACAGACATAGAACAGAAGATTGCTGACAATTGAGAGAAGAGGTAGCAAGGTTGCTCGAAAACGGACATCTTCGAGAATTCTTAAGCGACCGAGTGAAGAATCATTTCGAAAACAAAAATAGACAGGCAAACCAAGAAGAGCCACAATACACGATTAACATGATTATCGGTGGAATAGATTCCCCTCAAGGTCCGATGCTGAAATGCACCAAGATATCCATCACTAGGGAAAAACGCACTCGAGATTACGCAATGGAGGGAATATTATATTTTAGCGAGGAAGATGCAGAAGAAATTATGCAACCTCACAATGACGCGCTAGTGATATCTGTGCTTATACACAGAATTAAAGTGAAACGTGTATTGGTCGACCCAAGCAGTTCGGCCAATATAATCCGATCGTGGGTCGTAGAACAACTCGGCCTGACAGATCGAATTGTCCCTACAGTCCGAGTACTCAATGGTTTCAACATGGCATGTGAAACAACCAAGGGCGAAATAACGTTGCCGATAAACACCGCGGGAACCATTCGGGAAATGAAGTTTGGCGTAATCGATGGGGACATGAGGTACAACGTTCTATTCGGGAGACCATGGATCCACGACATGAGAGCCGTACCTTCGACACTGCATCAACTACTGAAATTCCCATCACCCGATGGAATTACAACGGTCTATGGGGAACAACCGACTGCAAAAAAAATGTTCACGGTGGAAGAAATGACACCAGTACCAATAATCCTTTCACAAAGGGTCGAGAACAAGATAAAATAGCAATCACAGACATCATCCTCGACAAACATAGACAAACAAACATATGTCAAGGATGACGATTACGGAATCCCTAGATCTTTCATCAGTCCCGATGAGTCCGATGCTACCAAATCGACGATTGAGGAACTCGAGCAAGTCTTGCTCCGAGAAGACTTGCCCGAACGAAAGATATATCTAGGCTCGGGCCTAGGCTCCGAGCTCAGGACAAAATTTATCCAATTTCTTATAACTAACGAAGATTGCTTCGCTTGGTCCACCTTGATATATGAGGTATACCATCGGAGATAACAACTCACAAGCTGAGCCTGGATCATAAATTCCGACCGGTCAAGCAAAAAGGAGGCCTCAGTCCGAGATGAAACACATATTCATCAAGGATGAGGTAACTAAACTTCTAAAGATAAGGTCCATTCGAGAGGTTAAATACCCGGAATGGTTAGCAAACGTAGTAGTAGTCCCTAAAAAAGGGAATAAACAAAGAATGTATGTAGATTATAAGGATCTAATTGAAGCATGCCCAAAAGATTCTTTCCCTTTACCCGACATCGATCGCATGATCGATGCTACAGCTGGTCATGAAACCCTTAGTTTTCTCGATGCTTACTCTGGCTATAACCAAATACGAATGGACCTAGCTGATCAAGAAAAAAACATCCTTCATCACTAAGTATGGCAGATATAGTTACAACGTGATGCCATTTGGGTTAAAAAATGCAAGAGCCACTTACCAACGCCTAGTAAACCGAATGTTTGAAAAATAACTAGGAAAAACGATGAAAGTTTATATTGACGATATGTTAGTTAAGTCCCTGCGAGCAGAGGACCATTTGAACCATTTGCAGGAAACATTCGACGTGTTGAAGCAATACAACATGAAGTTGAACCAGGAAAAATGCGCATTTGGTGTGGGCTCAGGCAAGTTCCTCGGTTTCATGGTCTCGAATCGAGGAATAGAAATCAACCCCGAAAATATCAAAGCTATCGAGGACATCACAGTCGTAGATAATGTGAAAGCTGTACAAAAGCTGACAGGCTGTATTGCCGCTTTGGGACGATTTATTTCAAGATCATCCGATAAAAGCCATCGATGTTTCAATCTATTGAAAAAGAAGAACAACTTCTCATGGACACCAGAATGCCAACACGCCTTAGAAGAGCTCAAAAGATATCTGTCTAGCCCGTCCTTACTACATATGCCGAAGATAGATGAACAGTTGTACCTTTACCTTGCGGTCTCGGAGGTGGCGGTAAGTGGAGTTCTAGTTTGAGAAGAGCAAGGTACGCAATTTCCAATTTATTACGTTAGCAAAACCTTAGGCGAGGCTGAGACTAGGTACCTTCACCTGGAAAAACTGGCACTCGCTTTGTTGAGTGCCTCCAGAAAACTGAAGCCTTATTTCCAGTATAATCCCATATGCGTTGTAACGACTTACCCATTACGAAGCATAATGCATAAGCCCGAGCTCTCCAGCCGATTGTCCAAATGGGCTATCGAAGTAAGCGGGTATGATATCGAATATCGATCCCGAACCACCATCAAATCTCAGGTGTTGGCAAATTTCGTTGCCAATTTTACACCATCCCTAATACCCGAGGTCGATAGAGAGCTACTGGCCGAATCGGGGACTCCTTCGGGAGTGTGGACCCTGTTCACAGATGGTGCCTCGAACGCGAAGGAATCGGGGCTTGGTATCGTGCTAAAGCCCCCAACCAGTAACACAATTCGACAGTCTATCAAGACTGTAAAGTTAACTAACAATGAAGCAGAATATGAGGCCATGATTGCAAGTTTAGAACTAGCTAAAAGCCTGGGAGCGGAAATAATCGAAGCTAAGTGCGACTCCCTTCTTGTGGTAAATCAAGTCAACAGAACTTTCGAGGTTAGAGAAGGACGGATGCAAAGATATTTAGACAAACTACAAGTTACACTGCATAGGTTCAAAGAATGGACCTTACAACACATACCTTGAGAACAAAACAGCGAAGCTGATGCCCTCACTAGTTTGGGATCATCGGTCGAAGCTGATAAGATCGAATCCGAAAAGGTCGTACAGCTCATGAGGTCGGTAGTGGAGGAAGGCCACGCGAAAATCAATACGAGTCTAACCTGAGATTGGAGGAACAAATACATAGAATACCTCCGCTCCGGAAAACTCCCCTCAGATCCAAAAGAATCAAGAGCCTTGCGCACAAAGGGGGTTCGGTTCTGCTTGTCCAATGATGGAACTCTATTCAGAAGAACGTTCAACGGCCCCCTCGCGATATGTCTGGGACTGGGTGACACTGAATGCATTTTTAGAGAAATCCACGAAGGCACTTGTGGGAACCACTCTGGTGCCGAACCCCTAATCCAAAAAATAATCAGAGCCGGTTATTATTGGATCGACATGAAAAGGACGCGAAGGAGTTTGTTCGCAAATGTAACGAATGTCAAAGGCATGCCCCGGTGATCAATCAGCCCGGGGAAATATTGCAGTTGGTCTTATCACCATGGCCGTTCATGAAATGGGGAATGGACATCGTTGGCCCTCTTCCCTACACACCAGGTAAGGCTCAATTCATTCTTTTATGACTGATTATTTCTCCAAATGGGTGGAAGCGCAGGCATATGAGAAGGTTAGGGAAAAAGAAGTAATCGAGTTCATTTGGGATCACATCATATGCCGGTTTGGGATGCCATCAGAGATCGTGTGCGACAACGGGAAATAGTTCGTCGGTGGCAAAGTTACAAAATTCCTCGAAGATAACAAGATCAAAAGAATCCTATCAATGCCCTACCACCCCAGCTGGAATGGACAAGCCAAATCTACCAACAAAAAAATACTTCACAATCTCAAAAAGAGGTTAACCGATGCGAAGGGGAAATGGAAAGAAATATTGCCTGAAGTCCTGTGGGCATATCGTACGACCGAGAAATATAGCACCGGAGCCACTACCTTTTCCCTGGTGTACGATGCTGAAGCTTTGATACCGGTCGAAGTCGGTGAACCAAATGTCAGATTCCACTATGCGACCGAATAATCGAACCACGAGGCTATGAATACGAATCTGGAACAATTGGATGAGAGAAGGGAAGCTGACCTAGTTCGATTGGCCGCTCAAAAACAAAAGATCGAAAGATACTATAATAGGAGAACCCATCTTCGACTTTTCAACATCGGAGATTTAGTACTCAGGAAGGTCACACCCAACAAACGAAACCCGAACAAAGGGAAATTGGGACCGAACTGGGAAGGACCTTACTCCATAATAAAGATCACTGGAAAAGGATCATACAAGCTTGGAACGATGGATGGCAAACAACTACCAAACAACTGGAACATAAATCACTTGAAACGTTACTACTGCTAAGGTACGATCCTTCATTCCTCATTTTTATTTGTTTTTATTCTACCTCGGCAAACTATCATTCGCAGGTACCAAATAAAGTAGCCTCGAATCGGAAAGTACGGGATGTTAGGACTGAAAGCACGCGTTGCACTATTTTTCCCTTCGACCGGTTTTTTCCCAAATTGGATTTTACGACAAGGTCTTTAACGAGGCAACCAGTAAATCGTGCTAACTTAGATTTGAAGACCGATAACAAATCGATGACAATAATACTCGGTGCTAATCATTGATCGACCTCAAATATCGGAAGGACGCTTGGCTACTTTGACTCGGGGAAACATCTCTAGAATCAAAGATCATTAGGATTCGATGTAAGGGTCAAACGGTCAAAGGAACCGTGCCCAAATTGATTGATCTAACCCCAAAATAAACTGTACAAGCATGTGAACAAGAATAAAGATCTTTTGCACCAATATCCTGCCTCTGAGCCCAAGAGCCTTTTTAATTTTCTTTGTTCAATTAAATACCGCCTCACTCGGGGACTCATCCGAAAATTAAATTTATTCGAAGGGGAATAAGACCTAATAAGGCCAACCCCGATTCTTAAAAGGCTAATTCCATACCGAGTTAATGAAACTCGAAGGGGAATAAGACCTACTAAGGCGAACCCTGATTCTTAAAGGGCTAAGGCCATACCGAGTTAATGAAACTCGAAGGGAAATAAGACCTACTTAGGCCAACCCGGATTCTTAAAAGGCTAAGGCCATATAGAGTTAATGAAACTCAAAGGGGAATAAGACCTACTAAGGCCAACCCCGATTCTTAAAAGGCTAAGGCCATACCGAGTTAATGAAACTCGAAGGGGAATAAGACCTATTAAGGCCAACCCCGATTCTTAAAAGGCTAAGGCCATACCGAGTTAATGAAACTCAAAGGGGAATAAGACCTACTAAGGCCAACCTCGATTCTTAAAGGGCTAAAGCCATACCGAGTTAATGATACTCGAAGAGGAATAAGACCTACTTAGGCAAACCCCGATCTTTAAAAGGCTAAGGCCATACCGAGTTAATCGACGGAAAATAAAACCTACTAAGGCGGATCCCAAAATTGGACAAGTCCAGATTGAGTTCAAGGGACAGAAAATTTATCGAGGAAAACCCTTAGTTCTAAGGGAAATAATTAAACCAAGTCAGCAATAAAAGAAGGAAAGGAAAAAGGGCTTATATATATATATATTCATATATATATATATATATATATATATATATATATATATATATGATTACAAAAATGGGGACATCATTACATAATATCAAAAAGGAAAAGAAAAAGGTGCCTCACTCTGAGTTCTTGGAGTCATCTTCCTCCGGAAAGGCTTGCTTTCTGGCTTCGGCCTCTATCTTTTTGGCGTCTTCGATTTCGGCCGATAGATCAAAGCCCCGAGCATGTATCTCCTCGAGGACGAACAGGCGAGTTTGCCACTTCATGTGATCACCCAAATTTTTTGATTGATCTTGAGCAGCTTCGGCGCCAGCCTTGTACTGGGCCACCAGCTCATCGGCCTCAACTTTGGTTGCAGTAGCTTCCAATCTCGCCATATGCAGCTCGTTGGCTAGAACATCTCGATCCGAGGTGATCACGCTGACTTGGGATCGGAGTTTGTCAGTGCTCTTAGTCAGAGCCTCGATTCTCCCCTTTACTTCCATCAGTTGAGCTTCTGCTGAAACTAACTGAGCATGGAAGGCCTCTTTTTCTGAAGCCAGCTGATCCATCTTGCTCTTCCACTCATTAGCTCTAGCTCTAGCCTCACTTGCCTCGGATTTGAGTTGGGTGATTTGATCCGGAAAAGATCCAGTTCGGTCCGAAGGCTCACCACCTCTCCTTCGAGCTGCTCACAGCGTCCCGATTCTTCCTGGTGACGAAGAAAAGCCTCATGATGAAGCACCGAGACCTGCAAACACAAAAGGAAATATGGCAGTTAATTGAAGTTTCAGAGTGCAAAACAGTGAACACCAGATGAGGCCTATCAGAAACTTACCCTATTCAATGCTTGCTGAGCTTCGTTGAACAAGCAGGATACATCCACCTCGTTCATCTTAGCCTGATCTTTTTTGCTCACCAAACACCGAAGATAGCTAGCCACCCCTACAGGAGCGGAAAGGACCTTAGCATCTTCGGGAATGGCGAAGGATATGATCCGCTTCCGATCAGATCTGAACTCGGAGCAGGAAATCTATCGACCAACTTCGTACCGAAAGAAGCCTTGCTCGTGCCGCTGGAGGGACATTTCCTCAGTACTTCCAGGTTACCAAGCCCAAAGGTATCTTCAGCAGACGCCGAATCCACGCCATCGAAGATACCTCGGAAAGGGCCTTCCGGTACATGGCCCCTGCCCCGGGAATGTCCTTTTGCTGCTTGGACCTCGTTCAGTGTTGATTCCGAGAAGGAAGGAGAGTCTATCATTTCTATGGGGCCTAAGATTCCCTGCGAAGCTCCTCTTACATCGGTAGAAGCCCCAGCTCTTGCCCCCATTTCAGATCCCCTGACTCGATGAAGGTCTGTTTCATCGGCTCTCAGCTCAGGGACTCCCCGTCCTTCTGTTTGAGATGGCTCGCTAACCAAAAGGTCGAAATCCTCATCTTCCTCGGTCTTGTCCCTCAACCGACGAAGTGAGTCCAAGGACAGTATCCCGTCATCAATGTAGCTCTTGGGCTTACGAGCTATCCTTTTCTTCGGCCTCCTTCTCCCGGGCTCCGAAGAACTGGGGGCTTCTTTCCTCTTTTTCTCTCTCTCCTACTTAGAAACAGGGGGCTCGCAAGGAACCTCATTACCAGGGGACGTTGGCCTCAATTCAACGTCCTTTGATAAACCTACAAATGAAGAGTAAAGCAAATTAGAAATCAATAACATGAGACGCTGAGTTCGAACTTAACCTGTCTCACCATGTTGTCGGGCCTCCCATCGGCCCTTTGAGAGCTCGCGCCAAGCACGTTCCTAATAGGGTCTTTGGGACACTACTCTTTCGACCCATTCCTTCAGATGAGGAATCGCGGTTGGAATACAGGATACGGCTACATCATATGGAACTGGTTAGTAAAATAATGAAGGAAAAAACATTGAATAAGTTGAGATATAGGATAACAGTTACGGTTCATGTTCCACTTCTCGGGGAACGGCATGTCTTCGGCCGGAATCAGGTCCAATATTTTCACTCGAATGAATCGGCAATAATGGGATTCTTGGCTAGAGAAAGGTTTTGTGACATGGACGCCCAGCACCCTATTCTCATTGATGCTAGAGAAGGGGGCTTTGCTTGCCCGGCGAGCAAGCTTTATTAATCCCCCTCGGAAGAGTCGGAGGCTGTATAACCGCAGAAGATGATCGACGGTGAAAGGATGCCCGTCGATCTTGCTTACAAAAAAGTGAAGGAGAATGACTATTCTCCAGAAAGAAGGGTGGATCTGACCCAATGTTACTTCGTACCTTTTGCAAAAGGCAACAATAACAGGGTCCAAAGGGGCCCAACGTGAAGGGGTAAGTGTAAACACTCAAATAACCCTCCACGTGGGTGGTGATCGCCTCTTCCGTTGCAGGAACGACCACACACTTGCCTGTCCAATTACAATCTTCTTTAACCTTGTCAAGGACTTTGTCCCCAATCGAACAAATGTACCTAGTGACCGGTTTACACCGGCCCAGTATTGAAGAGGTCTTATCTACTTTAAAGTCGGCACCGATTGAACATCTAGTCGGTACAAATGCCTTCAAATGAGGTTCAGTGGTTTCCTCAACATCAACAGGTTGAGGATCTTCAGTAGGTTGAGAAGAAGAAGGGATCTGTATCTGAGGAACGGATTTAGAGGTGTTTGCCATTGTTAATTAGGAAATAAAGAAGTTAAAATATGCAGGAGTAAGATAAGAACAAAAGGGAGATTGCTTGCAAGGAAACTTAGAGAATTTGAAGAAGGGAATGATTCAAATGATCAGATAGCTTAAACTCCTGAAAGTGAAGACGGAGAAGGGTATTTATAGTCCCTCAAAAGCAGCGGTTCGCGTCCCAAAGCGACGAAGCACTAATTAGCATGTACTGATATTGCAGAGGTTTGTCCCAAGTTTGTCTCTGATGAGACGTTTTCGACACGTACCACGTACGTCACAGTTCCACCGTCATTTATCAATATGATGATTCATTTCTTTTGATGGGACGCTCTGACTTCCGTGCCACACGCATCATAAGTATGTCGCCATTCAACCTAACCAAAAAGTTGCGGCTCATATCGTTTTTCATCATTACTCTCCAAAAAACGAGGAGACTATCTGTATGGGATCGAACTCTGACTGCCTACACGGGGACAAATTGGGCTCTAGTTTATACGGTTGGTATCAATCGCAATTACTGCTCGGTAAACCGAGGTCAAAATATCAAAGATCGAAGAGCGAGACCGAATAACATCGAAGCGGGAATATTGAGGTATCAAAAATCGAAGGTCGAGACCGAACAACATCGAATCAGAACTTGACCGCCATGGTACCCGAGATGAACCTATTGAGCTCGATTCTAGAAAATGCCCTAGGGTAAGCAATCAAATTTGAATGACGAAAGGACCGGAAATCCCGTGATAAGTAAGCATCTCGGCGGGAATCACGACATCAATCAATAAGACCGTTAAATAAGCACATCAAGAGATATTTTACCTTGTAAACAGATTCTTGCCTTGTATAAAAGATTATCCCCACGCTATATAAAGGGGCAATGTAATTGTTCTAAGGCATCACAAAAAAAAAAGTCATCAATACAAAGAAAAGAAGTCTGCTTTCATTATTTTATACACTACTTTATTCATCTGATTTCGCTTATATTTACTGTTAATCTTGGAGGAATCAGTCAAGGCCAGGATTATCCAGGGCTTGTGGATTGCATTTCTTCTCCATTTATTTATTGACTTTAATTTTCATTACTTTATTCGTTATTTGTATCAAATTAAATCACGTATCCTTAAAACCACGCATAAATTCAATTGTTATCCGAAGCCAAGGGTAAATATGGATTAATTCATTTGTAAATTTTCAATTGATTATATTATAAAATTGACAATTTTCTTTAGATTAGCAAGTGGAGCAGTAAAAAATGGTTCGTGAAAGTAACTTAATGAAGTGTTTGGTGGCTCTAACGTATTATTTACACATATTTGGAGGGATGTATCGTGTCCACAAAGATTGTAGTAGGCGAGTAGCCTAGTTAGGCATGTCTTAATTTATAGGAACGGAGGACGTTTTTCGTGGAGTAATTAACCAAACAAAAGACACACTTGGAAGCTAAAAAGCTAATTAGGCAAAGCTATGACTTCGACGTATTAAGTCATAAACCCTCTCAATTAAATAACGTTTGATCAAATGAAGGGAAATAAGAGGGATGATGTGAGAGATAAACTTGGACACTGATTAGGCAAAGCTATGGCTTGGACGTTATTAAGTCATAAAACCTTCTCAATCAAATATTCTTTAATCAAGTGAAGGAAAATAAGAGATCTATGACGCCACATACTTGGAAGCTAAGCATCTTATTAGGCAAGCGATGATTTGGACGTCGTTAAGTCATTAACCCTCTCCAGTAAAATCTGTTTGGAAAAATTACGCGATATAACAAACATATATATTGTATTTACCCTTTGTAGCTATACTTTTAAAAAAAAATCACCATTTGTTGTTATATTTGAATTTTATAACAAATCCACCTGAAAGTACTGAAATAATAGATCAATTATTTTGAACTAAAATAAGATAACAACTAGCTTTCGTAGGTCAATTGGTTAGACCACCTGCTTAGTAAGCAAAGGTCTTGAGTTCAACTTTTCAATGAGAATATTTTATTTTTTTGTATTTCTATATTTCGCCTTAGTTGTATTCGTTGTACAAATGAATACATTTGATACAGGTGTAGCTATGAACGTAATTAAGCAAACTATAGTTACGCATGGTAATTAAGCTCTAAACTTTAGTGCTTTATGAAAAGTTCTCAATAGTGTTTGATCAATTGAAGGAAAATAATGTTTGGTTCATGCCCTTGTTGTCCAGTCAAAGGCCTAATAGCCTAATCATTTTCTCTTTTGGTCTTCCTTCCTATTTGGAATTTGATTCGTTTTTTAATTCCGATTTTAGCGTTGGTTTTGGCTTTAAGAGAAAGCACCATTTATTATCTATAAATAGAGTAACTTTGGTGAATTGTTCGATGCTCATTGGTATTAGTCTTTGAAAGACTTTAGCACATAAGTAATTTTAAGAGAACATCCATCAAGAGAGACAAGAGAAGAAAAAGGGTTCGTTTTGTTGCAGATGTTATTCCAATCAGCTAGCTTCACATTATGTTAACTAATTCGTTTACCATTGGATCAGGTTAAAATTTTGACAGAATTTTTTAGCATCTTGCCGTTTGATTTAAACGGTAGAGATCAGATTTAGAGACCCGTAGCATCCGATTTCAAGCCCTAAACAATAGCTCCATTTTTGGTGATTTCTCCTCTTTCTTCAGTTGATTTATTATTGCTATCATTGCTTCCTATTTGGCACTTGTTGTGTAGCCAATTTGGAGAATTTTTGTAACTCTCTTATTGTTATAGTGAAGCTTTTTGAATTTTTGTGATCATGTGATTTTTACCTTTGATTTGAATGATTTTTCACGTTAAAATATAGTGTTCTTTATCTTTTTTATTTTTGGATTTGCCTCTTTCTTGATATAACAGTGATATCAGAGTCTTAGTTATTTATTCGGGGTTTTTAATAGAGGAAAATATGAGCAAGATGATATATTTAAATGGGAGCAATTATAATATTTGAAGAAGCAAAATAAAAGATTTGATGTTCGTGAAGAAGATGCATCTGCATGTTTTTGCAGCTCATAAACCCAATACTATATCTGATGAAATCGGGATTTCGAGCACTAGCAAGTCTATAGATATATACGACAATAGGTTGAAGACAATGTTCGCAATCATATTATGAATAGAACACATGGGAGATCATTGTGGGAAATGCTAGAGCTCTTTATGCTTCAAAAATTGGGAATAAGAAGTTGTTCTTGCTAAAGCAATTGATGACTTTTAAATACAAGAAAGGCAGCCTTATTCTTAATCTTATAAATAATTTTCAGGATATCCTTGATCATCTATCTAGAATAGGAGTTAATTTTGATGATGAGATACAAAGACTTTAGCTTTTAATACTCTGGCTGATTCTTGGAAAACATTTCGTGTTTCTTTGATAAATTCAGCTCCCGGTGATAAGATGACCATGGAATATGCCAAAAATGATGTGTCGAATGAGAAAGTAAGGAGAAAACTGGGGGAGAGATAAAACAAGAGGTTCGAGAAATAGAGGTAAAAACAGAAGTAAGTCAAGGTCCAAATACCATAACTATTCGTGCAATTATTGTGGCTAGAAAGGGCATATGAAAAGTTTCTGCCACAAGTTGAAGCAAGACACTAGAAAGAAAGAAGTTAAAAAATAACGAGAACGATGTTGCTGCTATTGTTCGAGATGACCTTCTCTTTGCTTATGATGAAAACGTCATCAACTTTGTATCCCATGAGACGAGCTGGATAGTAGATTCTTAAGTTACTTCACATGTCATACCAAGAAAAAATCGTTTTCTCATCTTATACTCCTGTTGACTCTAGAGTAATAAAGATGGGCAATGTTGTCACGACCGAAACGTCCAACCACCGGGCCATGATGGCGCCTAACATATGCTTGCTAATATTAGCTAAATAGGTATTCAATTTTAAAAGCAAATGATTAAGAATATAAGTCTCAAATGCTTTGTAATATAATAATTTGATACCAACACAGTCTAGTCTAAACCTAGAAACTGGTGTCACAAGTGCATGAGCTGCTAAAAGTACTACAAAAAGGTCTGAAATAAAATACAACTACCCGAAATGAAATAAACAGAAGAGTAGATAAGAAGGGGACTTTAGGGTCTGCAAACGCCGTGCAGATCTACCTCAAATCTCCTGATAATGACAGACCGAGCAAAACTCCTCTAAGTGCCACTAAGACCAACATTGGGATCTACACAAGAAGTGCAAAAATATAGTATGAATACAACCGGTCCAATGTACTCCGTAAGTGCCGAGCCTAACCTCGACGAAGTTGTGGCGAGGCTATGACAAGGAACTCACTATAAACATGTACGAGTATAAGTAGAAGACAATAACAAAATAGAGAAACAACGATTAACATGAAAACCCTAAACAAAAAATGCACAACAAAGGGCCCCAGAATATCATTTATGCCCAGTTTCACCACACAACATGGAAGCGGAATCAACAACCAAGAACAATTATAATATAATTTTTCTATTACGGTGCACAACCCTATCCCTACATATATATACTACTAGCGTTGTGGCGTGCAACCCGATCCCATATACAATATTAATACCGTCGCGGCGTACAATCCGATCCCAAATATCATATCAATATTGTTGCGGCGTGTAAACCTAATCCTAAATATATATGACATATGTACAAGACTACAACCAACTACGGCGTATCTCATAACGTAATGCAAAAAGGGAACTAAACCAATAAAATCTCAAAGATAGTTCAATATACATAGTAGAGTGTGAAATGGAAGCAAGTAAGGAAATGAAAGAAGTAAAAACGTAAGATAAGTAAAAGTAGCTAACTAACAACATATAAAAGCGATAAGCAAGTAAAGGCGGTCAATAAACGAAAGCATGGGTACATGGAAACTTATAGAAAATTAAGGCATGTAACAAAGGGAAGCATGCATTTAACAAGTAAAGACAAGTATCAATTAAAGTACGGAACAAATAATAACATGGAATAATAGAAAGCATAGTATGAATGAAATCATGCAATTAAGTAGCCCGCCCCGCATGCTTAAATCAATGCATATGCACTCATCACCTTATATATATGTCATCCCCACACATAAATCAAGTAGCAAATAGACCAATTAGGTCCTAATTTCCATCAAGTCAAGTTTAACCACTACATTTACCTCTTTTTGAAATCAAATCAACAGTCAACCATGACTTTTTCTTTAGAAAAAGCCTCCAAACAAATCGAATCTAGCCAATTTTCATTCGAACAATCCAAAACAATATGTAGAAACTACTCAAGAATAAAAAAGGTTCAATCTTTAACTAAATTAAAAAAGTTAACAAAAGTCAACCTCGGGCTCACATGGTCGAAATTCGAGATTTGGACCAAATCCCGATTACTCATTCATCCTCGAGCCCGATTATGTGATTTGTTTCGAAATCCGAACTCAATTCGAGGGCTAAATCTCAATATTACCAAATCCCTAGATTCTACCCTAAACCCCTCATTTTTTATTTTAAAATTCATAGATTTGATGATAAAATTCATGAAAGAGTAATTGCAATTAATTGAAATTTAGCTAAAGTTGATTACTAATGAATTTGGGAAGAAAATCCTTTTCAGAAATCGCCTCAAGAGGGTTTAGGATTTAAAAATAGTGTAAAATGAGCTAAGTCCCAAAATTCTCCACTTTTACCCAGCTGCAGATATAACAACTACAAACTTTTGTTCACAATTGCGATCATCGCAAAAGCGAACCACTAATCACAAATGCGATTAGTGTCCCGACCAAACAGTGGTCGCAAAAGCGACATAGATTTTGCATTTACGGACTGCCCCCTACCGCAATTGCGATTCCACCTTCACATTTGCGAAGGCTGCTCGTCCACCCCATCGCATTTGCAACACTACCATCGCAAAAACGGTTCCCTCCAGCTCGCATTTGCAATTCCCTCTTCGCAAAAGCGAAGCCAGCAGTCCCCTCCCCCATTTCATAAATGCGAGCTTGACTTCCCAAAAATAAAGCTCGCAATTGCGAACAAGTCTGCTCATTTACGAGACCTGCAACCCAACTGCACCAGATTTACCGACAGCAGTTCAAAACATCCCAAAACTCATCCGGAAGTCACTCGAGCCCCTCGGGCACTAATCAAAATATTCACACAAGTGTAATAACATCATACAAACTAGATCGCTATCCCAAATCATCATAATAACATCAAGCATAAAAATCGATCATCAAAACTCAAGATTTTCAATTGAAACTCAACTTTTGCAAATTTTCACATAATGTGCCGAAACGCCCTTGGGTCACCCGAGACCCCAACCAAACATGCGTACAAGTCCAAAAACATCATACAAACCTACCAGAATCATCAAAATACCATACGAGGTTGTTTACCAAAAACGTTGACCGTAGAACTCAAACCTCATTTTAAGTCAAAAATCACATTTTCTTCAAATTTCACATATAAGCTCTCCGAAAAATGACACAGACCCCAAACACAAGACATAAATCATCAAATAAGATTACAAGAGGTCTCAGAACATAGAAAAAGGAGCTAGTACTCAAAATGACTTATCAGGTTGTCACGTTCTCCACCTCTAAATGAAATGTTCGTCCTCGAACGGACATAGAAATGTACCTGGACTGGTAAAAAGGTACGGGTATCTCCTCCTCATATCGGACTCGGATCCCACATAGCCTCCTCAATCGGCTGAACTCTCTAATGCACTTTCACATAAGGAAAACTTTAGATCTCAACTTTTGGACCTGCTGGTCTAGATTATCCATAGGCTCTTCCCCATAGGTCAAATTCTCATCAAACTGCACCATCCTGAAGTCTAATACATGTGATCTATCTTTATGGTTCTTCCGAAGCATGAAATGTAAAATACCGAACGTACCCTTACTAGGCTAGGAGACAATGTAAGCCTATGAACAACCTCTCCAACCCTCTAAAAAATCTCAAACATGCCACTAAACCTCGAGCTCAACTTGCCATTCTTCCCGAACCGTATCACGCCCTTCATAGGCGACACTCGAAGAAGAACCTTATCACTTTCCATATAAGCCACCTCTCCAACCTTTTGGTTCGTATAACTCTTTTGTCTAGATTGAGCTATATGAAGTCACTTTTGAATCACCTTAACCTTCTCCAAAGCATCACGAACCAAATCAGTACTCAATAATATAGCCTCACCATGCTCAAACTAATCTATCGACGGACGACATCGCCTCTCATGCAAGGCCTCGTACGGAGCCATCTAGATTCTTGACTGATAGCTGTTGTTGTAGGATAACTCCACTAGAGGTAAAAGCTGATCCGACTGACCTCCAAAATCCATAAAGCATGCCCTCAACATGTCCTCCAAAATATGAATAATGAGCTAGGACAGTCCATCCGTCCAAGGATGAAATGAAGTACTCAACTCGACCCACGTGCCCAACTCACGCTGCACGTCTCTCCAGAAATATGATTTGAACTGCATTCCTCAGTCAAAAATGATGGAAATAGGCACGCCGTGCAGGCGGATAATCTCCCGAATGTAAATTTGAGCCAACCGCTTTGAAGAATAGGAAGTCATCACCGGAATGAAGTTTTCAGACTCAGTTAACAAGTCCCCAATAACCCGAACTGCATCATATTTCCTCAAAGTCTGTGATAAGCCTACCTTAAAATGTATAGTGATGCGTTCCCACTTTCACTCTGGTATCTCCAATCTCTGTGTCAACCTACCCAACATTTGATGCTCGTACTTTACCCGTTGAGAATTCAAACACCGATAGACATGACTGATTATATCTTTCTTCATCATCCTCCACCATAGTGATGTTTCAAATCATTGTACATCTTTGTGACACCTAGGTGAATGGAATAACGTGAATTGTGAGCCTCCTCAAGGATCAGCTCTCTCAACCTATCTACATTTGGAACACAAATCTAGTCCTGAAGTCGCATCACGCCATCATCTCCAATCAACACCTCCTTGGAACTACCCTGTTGCACTATGTATTTTAACACCAAAAAGTGAGGATCATCAAATTGGCGATCCTTGATATGCTCTAACGATGATGATTGTGCCACAACACAAGCGAGAACCCGGCTAGGATCCAAAACATCTAACCTCATGAATCGGTTGGCCAAAGCCTGAACATCCATGGCTAGTGGCCTCTCCATTGCCGGTAAATATGCCAAACTGCCCATGCTCTCTGCCTTCCTACTCAATGCATCGGCCACTACATTGGCCTTCCTTGGATAATATAATATGGTGATATCATAGTCCTTTAGTAACTCTAACCATCTCCGCTGCCGCAAATTAAGGTCCTTCTACTTGAACAGGTGTTGGAGACTCTGATGGTCGGTATAGACCTCACATAGAACGCCATATAGATAGTGCCTCCAGATCTTCAGCGCGTGAACAATGGATGCCAACTGCAATTCGTGCACAGGGTAATTCTTCTCACGAACCTTCAACTGACGAGATGTGTAGGCTATCACCCTATCGTCTTGTATTAATACTACACCAAGTCAAATACGCGATGCATCACAATACACAGTGTAAGATCCTAAACAGGTAGGCAACACCAATACTGGGGCTATAGTCAATGCAGTCTTGAGCTTCTGAAAGCTTGCCTCACACTCGTCAGACCATGAAAAGAGCACCCTTCTAGGTCAACTTGGTCAATGGGGCTAAGATGGATGAAAACCCCTCCACGAACTAGCGATAATAACCCGCCAAACTCAAAAAGCTCAGAATCTCTATAGCTAAAGTAGGTCTAGGTCAGTTTTGAATTGCCTTAATCTTCGTAGAATCTAACCAAAACTCATACTTCGAGAACTTGGCATATAATTGATGATCCTTCAAAGTCTGAAGTACGATCCATAGGTGCTGCTCATGCTCCTCTCGACTGTAGGGGTAAACCAAAATATCATCAATGAAGACAATCACGAAGGAATTTAGATAAGGCTTGAACTCCCGGTTCATCAAACCCATAAAGGTTGCTGGTGCATTAGTCAAGAAAAATGAAATCGACAAGAACTCGAAATGACCATAACAAGTCTGAAAAGTTGTCTTAGAGACATCTCATGCCCAAATATTCACATGATGGTAGCCCGACCTCAAATCAATCTTGGAAAATAACTTGGCACCATGAAGCTGGTCATAAATCATCAATCCTCGGCAACAGATACTTGCTCTTGATTGTGACATTGTTAAATTGTTGATATTCTATGCACATCCTCATCAATCCGTCCTTTTTCTTCACAAACAACACTGGTGCACCCAAAGTCGAGACACTAGGTCTGATATCTCTTGTCAAGTAAATCTTGCAACCACTCCTTCAATTCTTTCAATTCAACTGGAGCAATACGGTATGGTGGAAAGGAATTAGGCTGAGCGTCCGGAACCAAGTGAATGTAATAGCCGATATCCCTATTGGGTGGCATACCCGACAAATCTGTAGGAAACACCTCTGGAAACTCTCTCACCACCGAATTCGAATCAATGGAAGGAACCTCCACACTCGAATCACAGATATAAGCCAAATATGCCAAGCACCCTTTCTTGACTATACACTGAGCCTTCAAATACAAGACTACCCTGCTAGTTGAGTACCCAAGAGTCCCTCTCCACTCCAACCTAGGCAACCCCGACATGGCTAATGACGAGCACAAAACAAAACATAAAAATTAATGCTCGCTAGCCAAAAATAGTACAGTAAAGTTTTCCTCTCCACATGTATAGGATTAAACAATGCTCTAGTAATTTCTGACTTAAATGCTATTTAGGATGATCAACAATTTGATTTGGATGATTATGAACTACAAGTAACTCCTAAAAGTAAAGCAAATAACAATTGATTGTGAAGAACAGGAGATTAGAAGAGTTGTTTTGTTATTAATATGAGAACTAAGGGTCTTGACATGACAGGTGCAAGATTGCTATCCTGGATTTGACACTGTTAAATTTCACAAGTTCTATTTATTTTCACGAATTCAACAGGTGATTACTTTATACTTTTTTTATAATTTAGATTCTGCTCTCGATTAAACCTAAACCTTCCAGATAAAGTAATGTGTAGAGTAGTGAAACTTGCAAGAATCTATTGGTATGAATGGTCTAAGAGAAACATCTCACAAATATTTCTCAATCTTAATTCAAACTGTAGATCACAAAGCTCTTTACATTACTTTAAAAAAGTACCAAACTAAATTAAGGCATGTGTTGTAACAATATTCAATATTATGCTCCTCTTCCGATTAAACACGATAATGAATAAAATCACAACAAGAGTTAAAGCTCTTCCAACAAATTCAAGCAATCAACCAATAATCAAATCCCTAGATAACAATCAAGTCACCAAAATCATATCAAACCCTAAGGTAAATTACTCCAAATCATGAAGGAAGTCATCAAAAATAAGTTTAAAGAATAAGGAAACATTAATCCAACGTTACAATCCAAACTCGCGTATTAAATTGGTATAAGGAAATTGAAATATTATGTCTTGAAGCCTCCAATGATCTCCCAATCCTTTGTAGGTCAGAATTCCTCTAAAAATCATGTTTTGGTGTATATACCATGTAAGAATGGGCCGAGACAAAACTATCCTTTCCAAGCCGAAATGGAAAAATTGGACAGCAAAAATACACTAGCGCGACGCGCTAGTGGGACTTTCAGAGAGTTGAGTTTTGTCATACATCCACCTCCACACTGCCGTGTCACGCCATGCAGCATAGTAGAGTAATTTTCTTAAAGTTCTAGATTTCATCATTTTTTATCATCCTTAATTGATTCTCGGCCCTTGAACATGATCCCGATTTAATTCCTTTGGCTCCTACTAGACTTCAAAGCTCCAAATCATCCATTTAGCTTCAAATATCTTCTTAGCTCAGAATCATCTCCTACAAGGCATAAAATACGTAAAAAGTGCAAATCATCATCATCATTTAAGATAAAAAAATGAATAAAGTGCAGTAACTAGAGAGCAAAATGCGGCTAAAACACGAGTTCCTAACCTACTATCAGCTAACTTCAAGTCTTGGCGTGACAATCCAAGTAAGTGTGATATGGGGACAACCAATCCATACCGAGAATAACCTCAAAATCTACCATATCCAACTACCAAAGATCAACCATGGTATCATAGCCCCAATAGTGACCAAACAAGAGCGATAGACACGGTCCACCAAAATAAAATCTCCAACGGGTGTAGACATATAGATAAGAGTATCAAAAGAATCACGAGACATATCCAAATATGAAGCAAAATAGGATGACACATATGAATAAGTAGAACCCGAATCAAATAAAACTGATGCATCTATATGGAAAACCAAAAAATACATGTGATGACCGCTTGAGACGATTCCGCCCTAGGTATGACTAGGAATGCATAGCAATTGATCTAAGCCCAAAGACCTCTACCTCTCGGACGACCTCTCACTGACTGGCCTCCACCTCTAGCTGTCTGACCTCCACCTCGAGCTGCCTGACCCCCCCTCCCCCTACTTGGCTGAGCGAGTGGTGGAGCAACTGGTGCTGGAACTATTAAATGAGTACCCTATTGTGTCATGCTGCTCTGAATCTAGGATAACACCTCCTAATGTGACCTTTACCTCCACACTCAAGCACTTTATCGGCTGACGTGATTGCTGAATCTGGGACTGACCCTGATGGTCCATATAACCACTGTGATAGCTCAGAATCGGTGGTTCACTGATGGGAGCTGAAGGTGCACTAAATGCTAAATACTCAAGATGAGACCCACAGGAACCACGACTTCCCGTAGCAGAATGTGATACTTGAAGCTGATTGAACTAGCCTAATAGGATGGCCTCTACCAAATAAACCCCTACCTCCAGACGAGGCACCACTAAAACCCCCAAAATAATGAGGCCTCTTATCAAATGTTGCCTCTCTACCCAGGCCACTAATCCTCTTGATCCGCCTAGCAAATCTCCACAACTTGAGTGAAAGAAATATCATCCTCGGTCTGTCTGGGCATCTGTCGCCTGATTCCATATGTGAGCCCATCTATATACCTCCGCACCCCTCTAGCTTTTAGTAGGGATCAGGATAGTTGCATGGCATGATAAATCCACAAATTTGGTCTTATACTGGGTGACGCTCCTGCTACCTTGTTGAAGGCGCTCAAACTGACTTCAGAAGTCCTCTCTTTGAGTGAAGGGGATGAACTTCTCTAGAAACAACACTGAGAACTGAGCTCAAGTGAGAGGAGGTGCACCTGCTGGCATGCCTTGAACATACACCTGCCACCACCTCTTGGCAGAGGCATGCATATAAAACACTATGAAGTCAACTCCGTTGGACTCCAGTATACCCATGTTGCACAATATCTCATGGCAACGGTCTAAGAAATCCCCGGGGTTCTCACAAATCTTAGACCCGGGGTCCTTAGAAGGTGTACCACCAAAGCAAGGGGGAAACAACTTAGTGAACTTGTCCAACCTCATCTGCCTCTCGGCTGACATCGCGAGTCTCTCCCCGAACTATGTAACAACAACAGGCGAAGCTACCCTAATTGGTAGAATTGTTAGGGTCTGATACCCGTGAGCCATCTACTCTGGAGTGTCTGATACCCGATCCTCAAGACTCTACTTCTATGCTTGCTCATGACTCATCAGACCTTAGAAAACCTAGAGCTCTGATACCAACTTGTCACAACTCAAAATCCAAACCATGGGGCCATGATAACGCCTAATATTTGCTTGCTAGGAAAGCCAATATTAGCTAAATCGTTATTCAATTTAACAATTTAAAAGAAAATGATTAAGAATATAAGTCTGAAATGCTTTGAACTATAGTAATCTGAAACCAAGACATTCTAGTCTAAACCGAAAATCTGGTGTCACAAGTGCATGAGCTACTAAAAGTACTACAAACAAGGTTTGAAATAACATACAACTTTCCGAAATGAAATAATCACTATAGACATAGGAAGGGGACTCTAGGGTCTACAAACGCCTTGTAGATCTTCCTCAAGTCTCCTGATAATGACAGTTTGAGCAAACCTCCTCTAAGCACCAGTAGAACCAACTCCAAGATCTGCACAAGAAGTGCAGAATTGTAGTATGAGTACAACTGACCCCACGTACTCTGTAAGTGCGGAGTCTAACATCAACGATGTAGTGGCGTGGCTATGACAAGGAACATACTATAAACCTGTACGAGTATAAGTAGAAAACAATAATAGTATAGAAAAACAACAAATTAACATGAAAACCAGAACAAGAAATGCACAATAGAGGGCCCCACAGTATCATCTATACTCAGTTTCACCACACAACACGAAAACATAATCAACAACCAAGAACAACTATAATATAACTTCTCTGTTGTGGCGCGCAACCCGATCCACACACATATATATATACCACTACCGTTGCAGCGTGCAACCATATCCCATATACTTATCAATACCGTTGCGGCGTCCAACCCCATCCTAAATATAATATCAATATTGTTACGGCATGCAAACCTGTCCCAACTATCATATCTCACAACTTAATGCAAAAAGGGAACTAAACCAATGAAATCTCAAAGATAGTTCAATATACATAGTAGAGTAAAACGGAATCAAGAAAGGCAATTAAACAAGTAAAGACATCCGAAATGTAAAAGAGGCTAACTAACAACATATAAAAGTGATAAGCAATTAAAAGGGGTCAATAAACAAAGGCATGGGTACATGGAAACTTATAGCAAATTAAGGCATGTAATGAAGGAAAGCATGAATTTAACAAGTAAATGCAAGTAGCAATTAAAGCACGGAATGAATAATAACATAGCATAAAAGAAAGCATAGTATGAATGAAATCATGCAATCAAGTAGCCTGCCCTGCATGCTTAACTCAACGCATATACACTCGTCACCTTGCATATACGTCGTGTCCACATAAGTGTAATAGCATCATACAAAATCGTTCGCTATCTCAAACCATCAAAATAACATCAAATATCAAGAATCGATCATCAAAACATAAGATTTTCAATTTGAAACTCAACTTTTGCAGATTATCCATAATAAGCTGAAATGCCCTCGGCTCGCCCGAGACCCCAACCAAACATGCGTACAAGTCCAAAAATATAATACGAACCTATCGAAATTGTCAAAACTCCAATCTGGGGTCGTTTACCAAACATGTAGACCGTGGTCAACTCAAACCTTATTTACATGTAGACCGTGGTCAACTCAAACCTTATTTTAAGTCAAAATTTACATTTTCTTCAAAATTTCACATATAAACTTTCTGGAAAACAATAAGGACAATCCGGAAGTTGGGTAGATTCGAGCCATCCGGAGGTTGATTCACACGGGAAGGGCATATTAGAGGATTGATTTGGCTTTCTTGAGGTAAGTATCTTACCTAAAACTTGGTTGAGGCATCAGTTGCCTGAGTTATTTGTGATAACTACGTGGTGGCGTACATGTGTGGGGTTGAGTCCATGTGCATGCACTAAGGTATTTATTCATTCTTAGGTTAGTTCTTAGGCTATGATATGCTTTGAATTGATTGCTAAGCTTCATGCTATAAAGTTTCTTCTATCAACACCCCTTTTTTGAGCTATTTGTACCATGTTTGAGGTTATGTAGAGGTTAATCTACTGATTGAACCTGATAAATTGTTACTTTCGTGATGTATTTGCCGGATTGAGCTATGATAGTACACTTGTACATGCATATACCTTAGCAGGTCACTTATACTAGTCCATGAGTATGAAACTTGATGTTCATTGATCATGTCTATGTATTCTTGTATATATGCTTTCTCAGTAATATGAATCTGGACTGGTAGTCTCTGACCATGCCGGGTGGATTGTAATTTTTGGCATGTAATTTATCCTTATGATTGATATTATTAGCACATGAGTTATCCGTGTAGCATGTGAGTTGTCCGTGTAGTAGGTGAGTTGTCCGTGCATCACATGAGTTGTACGTGCGGTTTATAATATTAGCACGTGAGTTGTCCATGCAGCGTGTGGATATCGATCCATCCCCTAGGGTCACCTTGTCATGTTTCTTCTTGATGGTGTACACTTAATTGTGCAGAACAAGATGTTGGACCGAGCCATCAGTAGTAAAGACTTATTGCTAAGTACGTCATCCAAGAGTCGAGGTAGAGCTACATCTTGACCGTATTTTTGGCGTCTCTTTTTGTTTTGTACTGTTGTCTTTATTTTAGATAGTACTGTTATTTAGAATTTCAGACTTGTAGTTCTGTTTTAGAGCTCATGACTCTGTATTTACCAGTTCTGGGGGATATATTATGTATCGACACTTTTGTTTATATTAATTGGCATTAGACCTGTGCTACTTCTGTTAGTTCAGTATTTATATTATTGTAATATGCTTGGCTTTCCTAGCAAGTGAGTTAGGCGCCATCACGGCCGATTGATGGTTTGGGGTCGTGACAAGTTGGTATCAGAGACCTAGGTTTATAGGTCTTACGGGTCATGAGCAAGTTTAGTAGAGTCTTGCGGATCGGTATGGACACGTCTGTACTTATCTTTGAGAGGCTACCAAATTGTTAGGAAAACTTCACTTTCTTACATTCTTGTCGTGCTGATTTGTTATTTCTGAAGTTTAAACCTTTACTCTTCTACCCTCTTCTTGATGGTAAGGACACATTCAGCCGGATCAGGTGGGCAGGCACTAGTACCACCAGGCAGGGCCGCGAGAGGCCGGGGCCAAGGTTGAGGCCGACGTAGGGCTCGCACTACAGGTAGAGTAGCACTTGTGGAGCCACCAATCACTCTAGTAGAGAAGCAAGCCCTGGATATTGTTGAGTCGGTAGGACCAGCTCAGACACTGGTGGTACCTATTGTTATACATAGGCTAAACGAGGCCTTGGCTTAGATCTTGAGCATGTGCACATGCTTGGCTCAAGTGGGTATGGTATCAGTTGCACTCGCTACCTCACAGGCTAGGGGAGGAGACCAAACTCCTACCACCTGTACACCGGAGTAGCTAGCTCAGGGTTATCAGACACTAGGGGTGTAATCAATTTAGCCAGTTGTTGCTGCTAGGGCTGAGGTTGGTCCACCTATGGCTGATGAGGAGCATAAAGGTTGGAGTGTTTTAAGAGGCTTGATCCTCCCAAGTTCAGTGAGGAGATTTAGAGGATACTCAGGGTTTTCTAGATCGGTATCATTAGATTCTTCACACAATAGGTATTGTTGACATAACTGAAGTTGCCTTTACTACTCTTCAGCTGACAGGGGTAGCCTATAGAAGGTGGCAGACTTATGACTCAGGCAAGCCGGCTGACACAGCACCACTTGCATGGCATGAGTTCTCAGTTCTCTTCTTAGAGAACTTTGTTCCACAGATTCATAGAGAGGAATTGTGTAGGGAGTTGGAGCAGCTACGCTAGGAGGGTATGACTGTGACCCAATACGAGATGAGATTTGCAGATTGGCACGTCATGCAGTATGGTTGGTACCCACAGAGAGGGAGAAGATCAGGAGGTTCATTGATGGCCTCAACTATGGTTTACATTACAATTTGGCTTAGGAGGTCGAGACGGATGCTAGGTTTGACCAGTTGGTTGAGATTGCTAGATGTTTGGAGCAGGCTCGCAAAATTGAGCATGAGGAGCGGGACGCCAAGAGGCCTCATGGTTCAGGTGTTTTTAGTGATGCCTCGTCTGGAGGCCAGTCACATTACAACAGAGGTCGTCCTTTTAGGCCTGCTCAAATAGCTCGTCATGTTAGTCGTGGTTCATCAGTCAACACTGTTTATACAAAGCTCGCTCTGTTCAATCATCATTCAATGCGCTGTTGGCACAGAGTTCTTACTGTGTTACATCAGCTTAGGGTTCCATAGGAAGTTATTCAGATTATCAGGATACGAGTCTTTATCAGAGGAGGGGTTGTTTTGAGTGTAGAGACTTGAGTCATCCAAGAGGGATTGCCCCGGACTTTTGAGTAGAGTTTCATAGCAGGGCATGCAACCTATGATATCAGCACCAAAAGCTACACAACCTGCACAACCAGCTAGGGACAGGGTTTAGTCAATTCGAGGTCGTCCTAGAGGGGGAGGTTGGTCAGGCGGTGGTCAGGCCCATTGCTATGTATTTCCCCCCAGGACATAGGTAGTTTCTTTCGACATTGTGATCACATGTATCATTTCAGTGTGCCACATGGATGCTTCGGTGTTATTTGACCCTAGTTCCACTTACTCTTATGTGTCATCCTATTTTGCTCGTTATTTGGATATGCCTCGTGATTCTTTAGATATGGTGGTTCATGTGCCTACACCAGTGGGTGATTCTATTATGGTGGATCCTATATATGGTATCGTGTGTGGTTACCATTAGGGGTTGTGAGACTAAGGTTGATCTCTTGTTGCTCAGTATGGTCAATTTCGATGTGATTTTAGACATGAATTGGTTGCCACCATGTCACTCTATTCTTGATTGTCACGCTAAGATTGTGACGTTGGCGATGCTGGGATTTCCTAGGATAGAGTGAAGAGGTTCCCTGGATCATGTTCATAGTAGAGTAGTGTCTTTTCTGAAAGCTCAACTGATGGTTGAGAATGGGTGTTTGGCGTATTTGGTCTTCATAGGAGATTGATTCAGTTCTAGTGGTGAGGGAGTTTTCAGATGTGTTTCTTAAGACATGCCGGGCATGCCACCCGATAGGGATATTTATTTTGGTATGACTTGGCGCCAGTCACTCTGCCCATCTCTATTCCACTAATTCGCATGGCGGCAGTAGAGTTGAAGAAATGGAAGAATAATTTAGAGTGTCACCTTGGGGGGCACGGTACTATTTGTGAAGAAGAAAGATGGTTCTATGAGGATGTGCATTGACTACATTGAGCTGCAAAAGGTTACTGTCAAGAACAAGTACCTACTACTGCATGTTGATGATTTATTTGGTCAGCTTCAGGTGATAGGGTATTCTCGAAGATTTATTTCAGATCGGTGTACCATAAATTGAAGATTCAGGCTTCAGATATATCAAAGACGTCTTTCAGGACCTGCTATGTTCACTATGAGTTTCTGGTGATGTCTTTTAGGTTGACCAATGCCGTAACAACTTTCATGCACTTGATGAACAATGTATTTCATCCCTATCTTGATTCCTTCGTCATAGTTTTCACTGATGATATATTGGTGTATTCTTAGCCGGGAGGATCATGAGCATCGGTTGAGGATTGTGCTCCAGACATTGAGGGAGAAGAAGCTATATGCTAAATTCTCCACGTGTGAGTTTTGGCTTGATCCGATGACATTCTTGGGTCATGTAACATCTAGTAAAGGGACTAAGGTGGATTCGAAGAAGATTAAGGCAGTTTAGAGTTGGCCCAGGCCGTTTTCTGATACTAAGATCCGGAGTTTCCTTGGGTTGGCTGGGTATTATCACCGTTTTGTGGAAGGTTTTTCATTTATAACAACCGCATTGACTAGATTGATGTAGAAGGGTGTCCCATTCAGGTGGTCTAATGAGTATGAGGAGAGCTTTCAGAAGCTGAAGACCGCCTTAACTACAGCTCTGGTTCTGGTTTTACCTTCAGGACAGGGTTCTTGTACAGTCTATTATGATGCTTCACGGATTGGCATTGGATGTGTGCTGATGCATGAGGGTAGAGTTATTGCTTATGCTTCGTGTCAGTTGAAGCCCCTTGAGAAGAACTACTTAGTACACAATTTGGAGTTAGCAGCCATTGTTCACACCCTCAAGATTTGGAGGCATCATCTTTACGGCATGTCTTGTGAGGTGTTCCCAGATCATAGGAATCTCCAATAATTATTCAAGCAAAAGGACCTTAACTTGAGGCAACAGAGGTAGTTAGAGCTATTAAAGGACTATGATATTATCATTCTTTTTCATCCGAGGAAGGCTAATGTGGTGGCCGATGCTTTGAATAGGAAGGCTAAGAGCATGGGAGAATTGCATATATTCCGGTTGGGGAGAGACTGTTAGCATTAGATGTTCAGGCTTTGGCCAGTCGATTTATGAGGTTCAGTATGATAATCCCCACTTGCTTGTCCCAAGGTACGCGGATACATCACAGTGATACCAAGGAGGTTACTATTGGTGATGATGTGGTGTTGAGGCTATAGGGTCGGGTCTGTTTTTCAAATGTGGATGGGTTGCGAGAGTTGATTCTTAATAAGTCCCATAGTTCGCGGTATTCCATTTCCGGGTGCCGCAAAGATGTACCATGATTTGAGGCAACACTATTGGTGGTGGAGGATGAAGAAGGATATGGTTGAGTATGTTGCTTGGTGTTTGAATTTTCAGCAGGTGAAGTATGAGCATCAGAGACCAGGTGGTTTGTTTCAGAGGCTTGATATTCCGGAGTGGAAGTGGGAGCGTATCACTATGGATTTTGTAGTTGGATCCCATGAACCTCGAGGAGATTTGATGTAGTGTAGGTCATACTGCCCAAGCTTGCACACTTCATTCCAGTCATGACTACATACTCTTCGTAGCAGTTGGCTCAAATTTACATTCGGGAGATTATTTGCCTTCATGGTGTGAACGTGTCTGTTATCTCGGATCAAGGCACAAAGTTTTACATAATATTTTTAGAGAAAAATGCAGCATGAGTTGGACGCACAGGTCGAGTTGAGTCCGGCATTTCATCCCCAGACGGACGGGCAGTCTGTGTGCACTATTTAGATTTTGGATGACATGTTACGTGCTTGTGTCATTGATTTCGGAGGTTCATGGGATCAAGTTGTTCCATTAGTAGAATTTGCCTACAACAACAACTATCAGCGAGTATCTAGATGGCTTTGTCTAAGGCCTTATATGGGAGGCAATGTCATTCTCCGGTTGGATGATTTGAGCCTGGGGAGGCTAGATTGTTGGGCACTGATTTGGTTTGTAATTCTTTGGAGAAGATGAACTTGATTCAAGAGTTGCTTCGTACAACAAAATCTAGGCAAAAGAGTTATGCTAACATGAATGCTCGTGATGTTGCACATATGGTGGGTGAGAAGGTTCTACTCAGAGTTTCACCCATGAAGGGTGTGATGAGGTTCGAGAAGAAGGCAAGTTGAGCCCTAGGTATATTGGTCCTTTTGAAGTGCTTGACATAGTTGGAGAGGTGGCCTACAGACTTACCTTGCCACATAGTCTATTAGGTGTTCACCTAGTGTTTCATGTTTCTACATTCAGGAAGTATCATAGGGATCCATCACATGTTTTGGACTTCAGAATATTGTAATTAGATGGGGATTTGACTTATGATGTGGAGCCGGTGGCCATTTTCGATAGGCAAGTTCAAAAGTTAAGGTCGAAGAATATAGTATTAGTGAAGGTTTACTGGACTGGTCAGTCAGATGAGGAGTGTACTTGGGAGACTGAGCAGGAGATGTCGAGCAGATATCATTACCTTTTTGAGACTCTAGATATGATTCTAGATCCATTCGAGGATGAATATTTGTTTAAGAGGGGGAGAATGTAACGACCCAGCCGGTCTTTTAGCCTTGTTCCTCCTATTTTATGCTTTAAATATGTGTAATTGCGGCTAGTGACTTGCCGAGGTAGTTGGTTTGGTTTCGGGGGGGAGGGGGGTTTGAGTGAATTGGGACACTTAGTTTCAGGTTAGAAGCTTAATTTGCGAGAGTTGATCGAAGTTTGATTTTATGTAGACAACCCCAGAACGGTGTTTTGATGGTTCCTATAGCTTCATTTGGTGATTTTCAATTTACGCATATGTCCGGATTTGGATTTGGAGGTTACTAGGTTGTTTTGGCTTAAATTGGCGAAAGGTGGAAAGTTGAAGGTTGATAAGCTTGACCGAGAGTTTACTTTATTGATATCAGGCTCGGATTGTGGTTTCGAGAGTTGGTATAGGACCTTTTTGTCATTTAGGACTTTCTTGCAAAATTTGAGGTCATTACGAGTTCATTCAATGTGGTTCTGTATGGGTTTTGGAAGTTGGAAGTCCATTCTTAGACTTGAATTGAGGTGCAACTGGTTGTTTTGACATTGTGTTGGGTGATTTGGGGCATCGAATAGGTTCGTGTTATGTATTGGGATGGGTTGATGTGATTAGAAGAAGTCCCGGGGGGCCAGGGGTGTGTTTCAGATTTATTTAAGATCATTTTTGACTTCAGTGCATTACTGAAGATTCTAGACTTCTAGTGTTTTAGCATC
>MCJB01033648.1:93661-124259 GCA_002018475.1 Nicotiana obtusifolia | reverse complement strand
GGGGGGGGGGGGGGTTATCATTTTATATATGTTATGGTTATATTTCATTAGATGACCATGTGTTATCAATTAAGGAAAGAGTGGAAGGGGGAGGATATCCCACATGTAAGAAGGAGGAAGTGATATATGTACATATGTAGCTTATCTCACTGTAGGAGACAGAGGGCTTAAGGAATACATATGCAATACCTAGTATTAGGTAGTGGAAATGTGAGTTATGGAGGCAGCACCTTCTAATTTGATCTTCTTCAACCCAGCCCAATATTTTGGGATTTGAGATATAGTAACAACATTGTTTCCTTTCAAACATAGCAGTAGCATTCTCTTTCTATTAATAGTAGCAACACTAAGACATCAAAAGATGGATTTGAGGTATGTTAAGGATGTCCCTTCATTCCTTTTGGCATGATTCATATGGTACAAACGAAAGGAGCAAAATCAAAACTTTCATAAATGACTCTATTCATAGGGGTCTTAGAAAATACGTAGTTGATAAAGTTGATCCAAAGGCATGCTGATCTTATGACATTCCGAGAGATTTTATTGACTTACTTCATTATTAATTGCATTCATTTGTACATGTACATTGACCCATGACCAGATAGGGTTATATAAGCGTATATTATATGTATATGGGGTATGGGAAAAGGTTACGGCGTTATATACGCGCCACCACCTAATCAGCTAGTATACGTTGATGATTTCGCCCACAGAGGCAGAGATGATATGATGGGATGCCCTCAGACGCTTGAGGATGTTATGTGTGCATATACCTATGTGTGATATGACATTTATATGCATATGCATGACATTATAAATGTTTAATGATTCACAGAGCTATTCAGACTTGCAAGTTGAGTTCGTTACTCCATGTTTCTCTCATGTCTTTTATATACTGCTTTCATGCCTTACATACTTTGTACTTTATTTGTACTGACATCCCTTTTGCCTGGGGATGCTGCATTTCATGCTTGTGGGTGCAGGTAGACAGGCTGACGGTCCCCTTTCTTAGCATCCTCGCTCAGCGAGAGTTGGTGTGCTTTATTTGATCCGGAGCTGCTTTTTGGTTGTGGTAAGATATTGTTTTATATATATGTGGGTATGGCAGGGCCAGTTCCATCCTTTACATAGTTGTACACTCTATTAGAGGTCTATAAACAGTCATGTATAGTTGGATAGTATGTGGCCTTGTCGGCTTCTAGTTGTGGATATATAGTTGTCTATAACAGCCTTGTTGGCTCGCCCTGTCGTATTCCGCATGTATGTATATATGTCTTTTGCACATGTGTTCCTTACATATGTTATTCACGTGATTCAGCAGTTTATTGACAGATGTTACACATGACCTACTTTTAATTCATGTTTATATCTTAGACGCATGCTTAGGGGTGTTAGACAAGTAGGACTCGGGCACTTGTCATGGCCCATCAGTTTGGATCGTGACGGAAGTGGTATCAGAGCAGTTCTGTCCTACGGTTCTCTATAGACTGCGTGTAGTAGAGTCTCGTTTATGAGTGTGTTGTGCACCACATTTATAAACAGGAGGCTACATGACATATAGGATGTTATCCTCCCTTCATATCTTAGATCGTGCGATAGAAGGATTCATTTTCCTAACAATATGTTATTTTTTCAGTGATGCCTAAGAATGCTATAGTCGCCCAGAAGGGCTAGTCCTTGGCTGATGAGACTACAAGTCAAGCGCCACAAGTTACCGGGGCTCGGGGAGAGTCTCATAGTTAGATTCCATCTCAGACTTTTCACACCCCGCCCTCTTTAGAGGAGCTCCGAGGGGCACCAACTCCAGCGTCCGCCCTTGTACAACCAGCTCCTCAGCCAAATGCACTGGTTCAGGAGACGAGAGATGCTATTCAGCTGTTGACTCGATCAGTAGCCGCACAGGCTCGGCTTCAGGAGTTAGGTATTGGTCATGCAGATAGGGCCATCTGTGCGAGGGTTCGTGATTTCATTAATTTGGACCCTCCGATATTCACTAGAGCAGATCCAAACAAGGACCCTTAGGTATTTATCAATTGGATGCAGAGGACTTTAAGGGTAATGAAGGCCACTGCAACTGAGTCAGTTGAGCTAGCTTCCTATAGACTTCAGGATGTTGCAGTAAATTGGTACGAGTCTTGGGAGTTGTCTAGAGGTGAGGATGCCCCTCCAGCAGTATGGAAGGAGTTTACAGAGGATTTTCTTCGTCATTATCTGCCACCAGAGCTTAGACGGGCCAGAGTTGATAGGTTCTTGACCCTTCGACAGGGTAATATGAGTGTTCAGGAAAACAACCTGTAGTTTGATTCTTTGGCTAGGTATGCTCCCATTATTGTAGCTAATATAGAGGATCGGGTTCACTGGTTAGTGGTGGGGTTGGAGCCGCACCTGCTTATCGACTGTATGTCGGTCTCACTTCAGCCAGGCATGGATATTTCTCGTATTTAGGCATATGCTCAGTGTGTAGAAGAGTATAAGCAGAAGCAGAAGGCCGATCGTGAGCATGATACAGTCCAGAGTAAGAGAGCAAGATATTAGGGTCCTTTTGGTGAGTTTCGAGGTGGTTATAGACAACAATACCTGTGGTATCCAGCAGCCAACGGCTAGCGCACCCCCTCAGTTTGCCGGTAGGAGATTTGATCGTTCCACATATTCAAGGCCTAGTAAGAATTCCAGGGCCTCTAGTTCTCAGTATCGGAGTGAGTAGAGCCAGATGAGGCTACCCTTGCCACAATGTGCTAAGTTTGGTAAGCAGCATGCCGGACAGTGCCTTGTGGTGCTGGGTGTTTGTTATACTTGTGGTTATCCAGGCCATGTTATGAGAGATTGCTCGACGAGAGGTGGTGCAGGTATAATTCAGCGGCGGGATCTGCAGCTAGTTCGTCATTTTCAGTATGCTCCTCCGGGCAAGGTTCACAAGCACCAATCGGTCGTGGTAGAGGCAGAGGTGGAACATCTAGCTCGAGTGGTCCTCAGAACCGCATTTATGCATTAGCAGGTTGACAGGATCAAGAGTCCTCACCTGATGTTGTTACAGGTATATTATCAGTCTCCTCACATGATATATATGCATCGATTGATCTAGGTTCCACCTTATCGTATGTCACTCTATTGGTTGCTAATAAGTTTGGGATAGAACCTGAGTTGGTTAAACCTTTTTGAGGTGTCCACACCTGTTCGAGATCTAGTGATAGCTAGGCGGGTATGTAGATATTGTATAGTAGTAGTTCATAGTCGTTCTACAGTAGCAGACCTAATTGAGTTAGATATGGTAGAAACTGATGTTATAATTGGTATGGATTGGTTGGCTTCTTGTTACGCTAACGTTGATTGTAGATCAAAGATGGTTCAATTCTGATTCCATAGGGAGCCTGTTTTGTAGTGGAAAGGTAATACGGCATCACTGAGAGGTTGGTTTATTTCCTATCTCAAGGCAAGGAAGATGATCAGAAAGGGCTATATTTATCACTTAGTTCAGATGCAGGATGTGAAAGTAGAGTCACCAACCGTTCAGTCTATCCCTGTGGTTAATGAGTTTCCCGAGTTTTTCCCCATGAGCTTCCGGGTCATCCGCCAGAGCGAGAGATTGAGTTTGCTATTGACATATTACTAGATACTCAGTCGATATCTATTCCTCCTTATATAATGGCACCTACAGAGCTGAGAGAGTTGAAAGAACAACTAAGGGACTTGCTTGAAAAATGCTTTATCAGACCTAGTACATCACTGTGGGGAGCACCTGTGTTATTTTTGAGGAAGAAAGATGGTTCATTGCGGATGTGTATTGATTATAGGCAGTTGAATAAGGTGATGATCAAGAATAAGTACCCGCTCCCGAGGATTGATGATTTATTTGATCAGTTGTAGGGTGCCAAGTGTTTCTCAAAGATAGACTTGAGCTCTGGGTATCATCAGGTAAGGGTTAAGGAGAAAGATATTCTGAAGACAACATTCAGGACCAGATATGGGCACATTGAGTTTTGTGTTACGTCATTCGGTTTGACCAATGCCCCAGCAATATTCATGGACTTGATGAACCATGTGTTCAGACCTTCTATAGATTTGTTCGTGATTGTATTTATCGATGATATATTGGTTTATTCTCGTTCAGAGATTGAGCATGCAGATCATTTGCATATTGTGCTCAGAGTTCTACAAAAAGGGAAGTTGTATGCAAAATTCTCTAAATGTGAATTCTGGTTGAATTTTGTAGCTTCCCTTGGGCATATTATTTTAGGTGAGGGTATCCGGGTTGATACACAGAAGATTGAGGCAGTGAAGACTTGGCCTAGACCTAACGACACCGACGGATGTTCGTAGCTTCCTGGGTTTGGCTTGTTATTAAAGTAGATTTGTAGAGGGATTTTCTTCTCTTTCAGCACCAATAAAAAATTTGACTCAGAAGGGAGCTAAGTTTCAGTGGACTGATGCTTGCGAGCAAAGTTTCCAGGCATTGGCGAACAAATTGACTTCATCACCGGTTCTGACACTTCCGAAGGGACCCGATGGTTATGCTATCTATTGTGACGCTTCGGGCATTGGATTGGGTTGTGTATTGATGCAGCATGGTAAGGTTGTCGCTTATGCTTCTACACAACTAAGAAAGCACGAAAAGAATTACCCAACCCATGATTTAGAGTTAGCCGCGGTGATCCATGCACCAAAGATGTGGAGGCACTATTTTGTATGGTATTCATGTTGATATCTATATGGATCATAAGTGCCTTCAGTATATCTTCAAGCAAAAGGAACTGAATTTACGTTACTAGGAGATGGTTGGAGCTACTGAAGGACTATGACGTTGATATTTTATACCATCGGGGGAAGGCTAATGTAGTAGCCAACGCCCTCAACTGTAGATCGATGGGTAGCCTGTCATATTTACAGCCAGAGAAGAGTGGGATAGCCCATGAGATTCATCAGCTAGCTAGTCTTGGAGTTCGATTACTGGACTCAGGTGATACCGGATTTACTATTCAGGACACGGCAACATCCTCTTTAGTAACTGAGGTGAAGGAACGCCAGTACGAGGATCCTGTGTTAGCTCATTATACATCCCCTCAAAAGGAGAAGACACCATTTGAGATTACAGGAGATGGGGTCCTCAAATATCGAGGATGATTATGTGTCCCTAATGTTGCAGGGCTGCGCCGGAAGGTTTTGGGAGAGACTCACTATTCTTGTTATTCTGCTCATCCAGGAGCAACGAAGATGTATCATGATATAAGGGAAATATATTGGTGGGACGAAGTGAAGAAGGATATAGCAGAGTTTGTTGCTCAATGCCCTAATTGTCAACATGTTAAGATTGAGCATCAGAAACCCGGTGGATTATTGCAGGCTATAGAGATTCACACTTGGAAATAGGAAGTAATAATATGGATTTCGTCATAGGCTTACCTCGTACCCAATGTAAGTTCGATTCTATATAGGTGATTGTTTATAGACTTACAAAATCAGCTCATTTCCTGCCTGTAAGGACTATGTATTTAGTAGAGGATTATGCCGGGCTTTACATTAAAGAGATAGTACGACTTCATGGTGTCCCGATATCTATTATCTCAGATAGAGGTGCTCAGGTTACAACTAATTTTTGGAGGTCCTTCCTGAGAGGATTGGGGACCCAGATAAGTCTTAGCACATCATTTCATCCTCATACAGACGGTCAGGTTGAGCGTACTATTCAATCACTTGAAGATAATGTTACGGGCATGTGTGATAGAATTCAGGGGTAGCTGGGATGATCATATGCCGCTTATTGAGTTTGCGTATAATAATAGCTGTCATTCCAGCATTCGGATGGCTCTATACAAAGCTTTTCATGGACGGAAGTGTAGGTCACCTAACAGATGGTTCGATGTTGGGGAAACTAAGTTAGTAGGACCAGAGTTGGTACAACAGGCAATCGAGAAGATTAATCTAATACTAGAAAGGCTATTAGCAGCTCAAAGCCGTTAGAAGTCATATACGGATAATCGATGACGAGACATGGAGTTTCAGGTTGATGACTGGGTATTCCTAAAGGTATCACCGATGAAAGGCGTTATGAGGTTCGGTAAGAAAGGAAAATTTAGCCCTCGGTACATTGGATCATATAAGATCATATGAAGGTAGGCCAGGTAGCATATGAGTTAGAATTGCCTTCTGACTTGGAGTCTGGATATCCGGTCTTTCATGTGTCTATGATCCATAAGTATATCAGAGAACCTTTTGGAGTAATGTCAGTTGATGATGTTCATGTCACATAGAAGCTATCATATGAGGAAGCTCCCATTGCTATACTAGATTGACAGGTTCAGAGATTGATGACTAAAGATGTAGCTTCGGTTAAAGTACTTTGGAGAAACCATAATGTGGAAGAGATGACTTGGGAAGCTGAAGAAGACATGAAGTCTAGGAATCCTTACTTGTTTCCGCTTCCAGAGGAGAATCAGTCTGAGACATCACACCCCTTAGGTGCGTGTATGGATTCTTGTGTTAGTTATTGTCATTGGTCATATGAGGCCATTGTCGTTATTGATGATTGTGGCCCTATATGGCATTGTATTATTGGGTTTGATACGTGAAAGGTTGGTAGTGGTACTGTTGCAGAGGAGACTCTGCCAAAGTTTTATGGACTGGGAGTTTAAACATTCAAGGATTAATGTTTCTAAGGGGGGAAGGATGTTACATCCCGTAATTTTATATGTTTAGTTCATCATAAGTTAGTCAAGGTGAGCTAGGAGAGCAAGAAACTTCTCAATTGTATGAGTGTTTAAAACGTGGTACTGTTGCAGAGGAGACTCTGCCAAAGTTTTATAGACCGGGAGTTTAAATATTCGAGGATTAATGTTTCTAAGGGGGGAAGGATGTTACATCCCGTAATTTTATATGTTTAGTTCATCATAAGTTAGTCAAGGTGAGCTCGGAGAGCAAGAAACTTCTCAATTGTATGAGTGTTTAAAACATGTATACCACATGATGGAAGGTTTAGAAGTTAAACCAATCAAGAGAACAAGCTTCATCAATATAATGTAACACCTCGTACATTAGTGTTTGGATGTGTCGTAGTAAAACCATGTAAGTGGGAAGAGATTAAAATCATTCATGATGAGGTCATAGATATAGGACCCCGTAAGTTTGACGAAATTCGAAATCGTTATATATTGCGTTGATATGGTATATACTTTTAAGTGCATCAATTATTCTAAAAGTTTGGTAAATATGATTTTATATAGTTATTAATATTACTACTTTTCGGACAGGCTTTAAATTATACACATGATATGAGTAAGTTTATAAGTAAGATTTTCTTTATTATAATGGTAGAATTTATCTTCTAAGAAGAAAAAAAAGGAGAATTTATCTTTTACCATTTTGGGAACTTACAGTACAAAAATTTGTACTCTTGATATTTGGATGGAAAATCATAATTTGATAACATAAATTTTCTAGATGTCATAATGTTTATGATATATTAGTATAGTTTAAATTTATAAAGCACTTATTATTTTCTTTAATAATAGAAATGTGATGAGTAGTTTATTAAATGAATTAGAAAATTTAATTGGAAAATAACCATGTGGGTGCATGTAAGGGGGTGGGGGTGGTTATCATTTTTATATATGTTATGGTTATATTTTATTAGATGACCATGTGTCATCAATTAAGGAAAGAGTAGAAGGGGGAGGATCCTACGTGTCAGAAGGAGGGAGTGATATATGTACATATGTAGCTTATCTTACTATAGGAGATGGAGGGCTTAAGGAATACATATGCAATACCTTGTATTAGGTAGTGGAAACGTGAGTTATGGAGGCAACACCTTCAAATTTGATCTTCTTCAATCCAACCCAATATTTTGTGATATGAGATACGGTAACAATATTGTTTCCTTTCCAACATAGCAGTAGCATTCTCTTTCCATTAATAGCAGCAATGCTAAGTCCTCCAAAGACGGATTTGAGATATGTTAAGGCTATCCCTCCTTTCCTTTTGGCATGATCCATATGATACAAATGAGCGAAAGCACAACTTTCATAAATGACTCTATTCATAGAAGTACTAAGGGTCTTAGAAAATACGTAGTTGATAAAGCTTATCCGAAGGCATGTTGATCTTATGACATTCCGAGAGATTTTTGCATTTATTTATACATATACATTGACCCATGACCAGATGACATTATATACGCATATATTATATGTATATGGGGTATGAGAAAAGGTTATAGTGTTATACACGCACCACCACCTGATCAACTGGTATACGTTGATGATTCGGCCCGCAGAGGTCGAGATGATATGATGGGATGCCCTCAGAGGCTTGATGAAGTTATGTACGCATATACCTATGCATGATATGAGATTTATACACACATGCATGGCACTATAAATGTTTAATGATTCAAAGAGATGTTCAGACATGCAGGTTGAGTTTTTCACTTCATGTTTCTCTCATGTCTTTCATATACTGCTTTCATGCTTTATACACTCGGTACTTTATTTGTACTGACGTCCTTTTTCCTGGGGATGTTGCATTTCATGCCCGCAAGTTTAGGTAGACAGGCTGAACGTCCCCCTTCTTAGGATCCTCGCTCAGCGAGAGTTGATATGCTCCATTTGATCCGGAGCTGATTTTGGGTTGTGGTACGATATTTTTGTATACATATATGGGTATGACGGGGCCTAGTCCCGTTCTTTATATAGCTTTACACTCTATTAGAGGCCTGCAGACAGTCTTGTATAGTTGGATCATATGTGATCTTGTCGGCTTCTAGTTGTCTATAGCAGCCTTGTTGGCTTGCCCTACCGTATTCCGCATGTATATGTATATATGTCTTTTGGGCATGTTTTCCTCATGTAGGTTATTCACGTGATTCAGCAGTTTATTGACAGATGTTATACATGACCTATCCTTAATTCATGTTTATATCTTAGACGCATGCTTAGGGGTGTTCGACAGGTGGGACTCGGGCACTCGTCATGGCCCATCAGTTTGGGTCATGACAGCATACACATCACAACGAAATGCTTCCCTTATGTCGTCGCATACACATCTCATTCACACAACAATAATCAACCCATGCAACATGCACACTTGTGTCAAAATATAACCAAAACAACAATATCATAGTCACATCAAGTTATAGCCCACAACTCAACAATAAGGTGCACAATAGCATAACAATAACATAAGAGTGCGGGGTGTATACAACAGTAAAACTTATTTCATATAACAAATAACCCCAATTCAAGACATATTAATAGCTTAAGGTCTAATCCGGTTAATTACCACACATATGCCCGCGTACACACTCATCACTTATTGTACACGTCATTTAACATGGCATAAATAATGCAAGTTAGACCAAATACTAAGGGGTAATTCCCCCATACAAAGTTAGGTAAGATACTTCCCTCAAATAGCCTCAATCAATACTATAAAAATGCTTTTCCTTGAAAATTTACCTCCGCACTGCTCAAAATAGCCAAAAATAACACAATAATATCAAACAATGCAAGGAAAATTAATTTTTATTAATAAGGTTGAGATCTTTACACAATTCACAAAAAGTCAATAAATGTCAACTTAGAGTCCGCCCAAGTCAAAACCCGAGTGGAAGGGTAAATCTCGACTTCCCATAACCCCTTTAGTCCAAATACGTGTTTGGTTTTCAAATCCTAGTCTAAATCGACTCTCAAATAATAAAATTTTATTTTCCAAAATATAGTGTAAATCCCCAAAATTCCCTTCAAATCTCATGATTTAGATGTAAAAATTCAAAAATAATCATGTTATAATTTCAAAATTGACTCGAAATCACTTATCCAATAGCTTTGTGTGAGAATCTCCTCCGAATATCTCCTCTCACGAGTCCAAAGCTCAAAATGTGATAAAATAAGACTAAGTTCCATAATCCCAAATATATACAGAGTGCAAAAGTTGCATTTGCGACCCTTGGCTCACAAAAGCGAACACTGCTAGACAATTAGGACGTCACAAATGCCATCCAAACTTCGCAAATGTGAAGCCAGTCCCCACCGCAAAAGCGACATATATCAGCCTAGACCCATTATGCATTTGTGAGGCTGGCTTCATCCGTGTGAATCCTGCCATCCCCATGGCCCTTTGCAAATGCAGCAGCTCGTTCGCAAATGCAATATTTGCAAATGTGAACAAGTGTTTGCATTTGCGATAACTGCATCACCAACACACCAGTAGCTATGAACCAAGTCCAAAATATTCCGAAACACGTCCGAAACTCACCTGAGCCCCCAGGTACCATAGAAAATATCCATATGAGTCTAGAAATATCAAAAAAAATCGCTCGCAAGCTCAAAACACCAAGATAATATCTGTATCCACGAATCGAACACCAAAATGCATAGGATTCCAAATTAAACTCAAGAACTTCTAAAATCACAACAAAGAATCTGATTCCCACCAAAACAACTTGGAATGACACCAAACATTGTACACAAGTTCCAAATGATAAAACATACATATTCCAAGTCCTGTAATAAGAATTCGATCCCGATAGACATAAAGACAATCCATGTCAAACTTAGAAAATTTCTAAACATTCAAATTGCAAACTTTCGACAAAAAGAGCCAATTCAACCGAGGAACCTCTGAATCCAATTCCGAGCATATGCCTAGGTCTAAAATTACCATACGAACCTATTGGGATTATCAAACACCGTTTCAGGGTCATTTTCCACAAAAGTCAAACTTTGTCAATATTTCCAACCTAAGATTCCAAACTAAGAACCAATTATTCTAAATCGATCCAAAACCTACAAAGTTAATTATTCTCGCGAGTCACATTTCCACAAATACACATATGGAAAGCTTCAAAAGGGAAAACAGGGCTCAAATACAAAAATGTCCGGTCAGATCATTATGTGGTTTGAGGTCTTGAGTAGCTTCATATGATGCATTACGACTTTAGTGTATGACCGTCTTTGGTGTTTCGGCGGTTCAAGATTAATTCGGAAGAATGATTCTCAATTTGGAAGCTTTAAGTCAGAAGAGTTGACCAAGTTTGACATTTGTGTATTTGACCTATGATCAGAGTTTTGATGGTTTAGTTAGGTTCGGATGGTCATTTTAGTCTTGGGCATTTTCCCGTACTTTCATATGGATATTTCTAGATGGTTTTGGCTCTAATTGGTGAAAGTTGGCAATTTGAAGTTTTTAAAAGTCCATAGGTTTGATCAGGAGTTGACTTTAATGTTATTGAGTTCGAATTATTGTTCTGGGAGTTAGAATATGTTCGTTATATCATTTGGATCTTGTGTGAAAAATTTAAGGTAATTTCGAGTTGTTTAGACGTGTTTGGCATAGGTTTGGAATTTGGAGATTTGAAATAGTTCATCAAGGTTGAATTGTGGTGTGATTCGTCATTTTGATGTTATTATATGTGATTTGAGGCCTCGATTAGGTCCGTGTTATGTTTTGGAACTCGTTGGTATGTTTGGACAGGGTTCCGAAGGGCTTGGGCATGTTGTAGGGAGGTTTCATACAATTTCTCCCTTGACTTTTATTGTTGGTTTTCTACTAGTTTCTGATTCCTTGGGTGTTCTTCAAAATCGCAATGCTATAGCCGTGATTGCGTAGTGTATTATGGGAGTCGAGGTAGTGTGAATCGCGTTCTGACAAGGTATCGCATTTGCGAAGGGTCAGATCTTGTAGGCGTCCATGTTCGCGTATATGTAGCGCGTTCGTGTAGTGCTGAGTGGAGCATTGGAAGTTTTGTCTTCGTGTTTGTGTTGAGATGAGGCTGATTTTCTTCCCACGATCGCAATTGGTCTGGCACGATAGCGGTGTTAGTTGTAAGGGAGGCAATGATTTTTTTCTTCTCGATCGTGAAGTGGGTCTTGCAATCACGATGGATATTCGTGGAGCAGATCTATAAGTTATTATATTCAATAGTTTTACTCATTTTATCATATTTTGAGATTTGGAGCTCGGATTTAGGTGATTTATTTGGCAATTTTGTTCACTTGGATTGGGATAATTGTTCTTGACTCAGTTTTGATTATTATTCATGATAAGTGTTCTTGACTCAGTTTTGATTATTATTCATGATTTTATCTTCGATTTTGGTATTTGATTGATAAATCTAAAAGAGAAATTGGAGGTTTTTGACTAAACGTTTATAAAGTGAATAATTGGGTTTGAACATCGATTTAGAGCTGGATTTGGATGAAACTTGTATGTTGGACTTGTATTCAAATGGGTTGTCGGAATTTGTGAGTTCTGTTGGTTTGAGAGTGCGGGCTTGGGTTGATTTTGACTTTGAGTATTTGATTAAAGATTTGACCTTATCGTTTGAGTTTTATTTCTATGGCATTATTTGTTACTTTTGAGTTCTTTTTGCTAGATTCGAGTAGTTCAGAGATTGATTCGTGGGGGACGACATTTCTAGAGTATCCGTTTGGCTTGCTTGAGGTAAGTACCTTACCTAAATTTTGTTGAGGCACCAGTTGCCTGATTTATTAGTGATATCTACATGCTATGGGTGGCTCACATGTGAGGGGTTGAGCCCATGTGCGCGCACTGAGTATTATCCATGCTGGGGGTTGTGATTAGGCTAGGATATGCCTTGAATTGACTGCTAAGCTTCATATTGTTATGTTTCTTACATTTGTACCCCTTTTGTGAGCTATTTGAACCATGTTTGAGGTTAGATAGAGACTAGTCTCCTGATCGAACCTGGTAATTGCTACTTTCTTGATGTAATTGGCTGATTTGAGCTATGGTAGCACATTTTGCACATGCATACACTTTAGCATGTCATTTATACCACTCCGTGAGTATGAAATTTGATACCAATTGTTCATATGCATGTAATCTTGTATATCTGTTTTCTTTGTGATATGAGTTGGACTGGTAGTACATGAGTTGTCCGTGCGGGTATGATTATTAGCACGTGAGTTATCCGTGCAGTTTGTGATTATTGGTATGTGATTTGTCTGTGCGGTTGTAATTATTGGCATGTGAGTTGCACGTGTGTTTATGATTATTGGCACGTGAGTTATTTGTGCGTCTCACGACACAACTCCCATTGGAGCCGCGGCGGCACCTCACACTACTTTTTGGGCAAGCCAACAGTCACATAATAACTTAACATTTGAATAAACATAGTTAACTAAACTCAATAGCAGAAATATCATAATTTTCTAATAAAAACATTAATAATATTGCTACAACCATCCCAAAATCTAGTGTTAACGAGTACATGAGCACTACTGAGTATCAAAACATAAACTAAATCCGCAGTACAACTGCCTGAATAATAGAAAAGTACCGAAGAAAATAAAGGAAAAGAAAGTCATGGCCTGCGGACATCATAGCAGCTATCTTGAAGTTCCAAGCGCTGGTACCAGCGCAGATCTAGCAATCACCACGTCCAGAAGCACCTGGATCTGCACAGGAAGTGCTGAACATAGTATGAGTACAACCGACCTCATGTACGCAATAAGTAATAGATCCAACCTTGGGCTGAATGTAGTGTTGAGTTCAGAAGAAGACAGTCAGAATCCAATACAATGACAACACAGATATAATGATGACAATAACAATAAATACTCAAAGGAATTACATAATGCACTACAAGAAAATTTTTAATTACATAAGAATTTTACCTAGGGATTTGATTCGCAGATAATACCTGTGGATATCATGGGAAATATTAAAATTCCTAAGTTTAAAATATTTTACCTGCGAAACATATTTTTCTAGAAAAATCCGTAGGTGCCTTTGGCACCATTATGCACCAAAATATTACCTGGAGAAATAAATCGATAAGTATATTTCCGTAAGGAAATTCACAGGTAAACAAACAAAGAAAATGGAAAAAATGTCATATGTTAATCTGAAGGAAAATCCCTAGGTAACTCTACATGCGCATTTAGCTGGGGTTATTTTTTTGGTGATTTACCTAGGCATTTGGTTATTTGAGAAATTATCTGGGGATATTGTTGCTGCGGATTTAGCTGGGGATTATTTCTTAGGGATTTACCTGGGGATTCTCTTAGCTGGGGAATTACATGGGAATTTTATTACTGCTGTTTTAGTTACGAATATTTTCTTGGGGATTTACCTGTTTCTTACTTGGGAAATTACCTAGAGATTTGGTTGATGTGAATTTCGCTATAGTTTTTTTTCTTGGGATTTACTTATTTGGGGGAATTACATGGGGATTTTATAATTGTAATTTATTTTACAAATTTATTGATATAGCTTGAAATTTACCTAGAAATTTTATTACTTAAAAATAACTAGAGATCATTTGTGTGGTTCTAGGCGAAGATTGTTTCTTGAGAAATTACTTGAGTATTTCATGATACGATTTTGATTGGGGATTTTTTCTTAGGATTTAGGTAGAAATTTTATTGTTGTTGTTTTAATTGGATATATAATACTTAAGAATTTACCTGTGAATATAAAATTCACATATTTAACTTTGAAATTTTTAAATACTCTTAAAAATATTATTTGAAATTTTAAGATGTTATTTTTAATTTAAGAATTATATTCTTTTGAATGTCACAAAAGTTTGATATGTAAAAAAATATCCATAGGAATTGATTTTGTCTATTATATTTTGTCGATTTATGTGTAGGTAAATGTAAAAATGTTGATCCTGTATAAAACTTAATGATGTATATATGTTTGACTTGAGCATATAAGTCATTAAGCATAACATATTCTGTTATAGTAAAAAATTAATTATCACAAACTTAATTGTTTTAATAATTTAAAATTTAATATGGTTGATATAAAGGACATAATTAATAAAGCTTAGATACGACTACATTTAACATATTTCAGCTAATATCATCAAAAAATATACTAAATGATTGAAAAGTATTTAAGTTTGATTTCTAAGTAGAGAAAATTATGTTATATTTATAAAAATGTAACTTATTTTTACAAACTTTCTATCTTATTGTATACGGTCGAAATCAGGCCCAACTGTATATGGTCGAAATCGGGCTCGACTATTGCACAGCAGATCGGGCTCGGAATGCGAAGGGTTGAAGATCGACCCCGAGTTTCATCGAAGCACAATATGAGGCCAAAATGAGTTTGTAATTGAAGTCGGGGGGGCTGAATAGATAAATTCTCTTTCCACGTAGCGCTAAGAAGCAAGTTTCGATAGCCTACGATGAAATAGCACAAAAAAAAAGGGCTACGCGAATAATAGTGTTAGTACTTCGTGAGGCGTCCGACCTTGAGAACACCGAGCCCATGATTCAGAACTGATCCTGACCCCGAAAATGCTTGATGGAAGATCACCGAACCTAAATAACGGAAAGCCAGAATATCTGTAATGAGACGAGCATCGTGGCGAGAATCTCGACATAAATCAATGGAACCGCTTAATTAGCAAATCAGGAGATTTTTTACCTTATGTAGAGTTGTACCAAATGTAGGATTCTCCTACTATATAAAGGGGGGTCTAATTATTCGTAAGCACACTTTTCTGATCATAAAAAAGACGGCTATAGATTGGGTTCTTGAATCATTATCTCATTATCTTGTTCCAATTAAACTTATAATAGACCCATGCCCAAGAAGGACCAACCAACATGATCATCATTGTTTAGCTTGGGTGGGTGCATTCCTTCATTTATTACTTAATTTTAATTTCAATTTGATTATTCGTCATTTGTATCAAATTAGGTCACGTATCCTTAAGATCACGTATAAATTCAATTGTTATCTGATTTTAGGGTAAACAGTTTGGTGCCCACCGTGGGGCTAAGGATAATAATGGTTTTTTGATACAAATTTCCATGACACACACTGCTTCACACTTGCTCTTTGAAGTATCTTTGATTCCAGGCTATAATATAGAAATGTCAAACTCTCAATCGGCACCTCTGCACGTTGACGACTAGTCCGATCACCAAGGAGAAAATAACAACATAGCGCCCGGTAATGAGATCCCCATTGACGCTAATTCACATGTGGCAGTTGATGCGGATCAGCCTACCGACCCCTCAAATGGCTTCATAGAGAAGTCCGATCAGTAACTCAAAACCCCCAAAACATTGAAGGGGGCGGGATCAGCCTCCGGATGATTTTCAAAATGTTACAAGCCCAACAAACGTCGATAGCTTAGCTACAAAACCGAAGCCAAATCCGAAACAAGGTTGAGCCCGGCCCTTCCGGGGAAATTACCCGCAAGGATGAATCGATCATAGGAAGGTCGAATGAATGTGAATCAGGGGCAAATCCCAAAATTATGAAGATGTTCGAGGAACTGATAAAACGGATAGAATCAGGGGAGAAGACGATCGAGGCAAATGACAAGAAGGTGGAAACCTACAACTCCAGGGTAGATCAAATCCTAGGGGCTCCCCCGGTGTTAAAAGGCCTAGATTCCAGGAAGTTCGTGCAAAAAACTTTTCCACCGAGCGTGGCTCCGAAGCCGATCCCCAAAAAATTTCGTATGCCCGAAATTTCCAAGTATAATAGAACGACCGACCCGAACGAGCATGTAACCTCGTATACATGTGCTATCAAAGGGAACGACCTGGAGGACGATGAGATCAAATCTGTTCTGTTGAAGAAATTTTGGGAGACCCTATCAAAGGGAGCCATGATATGGTATCACAACTTACCTCCTAATTCTATTGACTCATTTGCTATGCTTGCAGATTCTTTTGTGAAGGAACACGCGGGTGCCATCAAGGTCGAAACGAGGAAATCAGATGTTTTCAAAGTCAGGCTAAAGGATAACGAGATGCTCAGAGAGTTCGTGTCCCGGTTTCAAATGGAACGGATGGATCTACCGCCAGTCACTGATGATTGGGCTATTCAAGCTTTCACTCAGGGACTCAATATTCAAAGCTCAGCGGCTTCGCAGCAACTAAAGTAGAACTTAATAGAATACCTGGTTGTTACATGAGCTGACATACATAACCGGTACCAGTCGCAAATCAGAGTGTAAGACGATCAGCTCGGAGCCCCTTCGAGATCCATTTATCGTGTTAGCTCTCTTGACAAAATCAGAAGGGATATTTTTCGCGAACCAAGATCGAACAGAGATCGACATCAGCCATATCACGGGGATAGAAAAATCGATGTATCCGAGAAAAAGTCCCTAAGAAATGAAAGGAGAAATGACCGAGGCCAGAGCAGCGAGGGGCTCATGACCAAAAACAGCTTCAAAAGGCCCATCGGGCATAAAGAAGCACCATGGCTATCGGAGTACAACTTTAATGTCGATGCTGCCACCATTGTATCGACTATCGGTCGCATCAGAGATACTAAATGGCCTCGACCATTACAATCCGATTCGACCCAAAGGGATCCTAACCAAATATGCAAATATAATGGCACTTACGGTCATAGATCTGAAGATTGTCAGCAACTGAGAGAGGAAGTAGCCCGGCTACTCAATAAGAGACATCTTCGAGAGGTCCCGAGCGACCGAGCCAAAAATCATTTCGGGAATAGGAACTCTGACAAACAGACATGCCAAAAAGAACCTCAACATCATCAAAATATCCATTAATAAGGAGAAGCGCACTCAGGATTACACGTCAGATGGAACTTTATCTTTCAATGACGAGGACGTGGAAGGGATTGTACAACCCCACAATGATGCACTAGTAATATCTGTACTCATACATAAAGCTAGAGTTAAACGTGTGTTAATCGATCCAGGTAGCTCGGCCAGCATCATTCGATCATGGGTCGTGGAGCAACTCGATCAGTTAGACCAGATCGTTCCTAAGGTATGAGTTCTTAACGGGTTTAACATGGCATGTGAGACCACCAAGGGTGAGATAACGTTACCGATAAATACCACTGGAACCATTCGAGAAACAAAGTTATCTGTGATCGAAGGAAACATGAGATACAATGCTCTGTTAGGGAGATCATGGATCCACGACATGAGGGCGGTGCCTTTGACACTGCACCAGGCGTTGAAATTTATGACGCCCCATGGAGTTAAAATAGTCTACGGGGAGCAACCAGCCGCGAAAGAAATGTTCGCGGTCGAGGAGGTGATGCCAGCACCAATGGTTCCAAATCAAATGATCAAAGGCAGGACAAAATAGCAATCACAAATACCATCTTTGGCAGATGTGAACAAATAAGTGTATATCGAGGATGATGATTATGGAATTCTCGGATCTTTTATCACCCCCAATTATTTTGATGCCACTAAGTTGACGGTCGAGGAACTGGAACAAGTCATGCTGCGAGAAGACTTGCCCGAACGAAAGGTATACCTGGGCTCGGGGTTGAGCCCTGAGCTTAGGACAAAACTTATTCAATTTCATACAACTAATGACGACTGCTTTGCTTGGTCGCACCTCTATATAACAGGTATCCCATCGGAGATAACCACTCAGAAGCTGAGCCTAGATCCGAAGTTCTATCTGGTTAAACAAAAAAGGAGGCCCCAGTTCGAAATCAAACATGCTTTCATCGGGGATGGGGTAACCAAACTTTTAAAGATAGGGTCTATTGGGGAGGTCAAATACCCGGATTGGTTGGCTAACGTAGTGGTAGTCCCTAAGAGAGGGAATAAATTAAGAATGTGTGTAGATTATAAAGACTTGAATAAAGCATGTCTTAAAGACTCTTTTCTCTTGCCCAACATCAATCGCATGATCGATGCTACCGCCGGCAACGAGATTCTTAGTTTTCTCGATGCATACTCTGGCTAAAACCAAATACGAATGGACCTAGGTGATTAAGAAAAAACTTCCTTCATCACCAAATATGGCACATACTATTATAATGTAATACCATTTGGGTTAAAAAATGTTGGTGCCACATACCAACGCCTAGTAAACCAAATGTTCGAGAAACAATTGGGCAAGACAATGGAGGTTTATATTGACGACATGTTAGTTAAGTCCCTGCGAGCAGAGGACCATTTAAGACATTTGCAGGAAACATTTAGTTTACTGAAGCAGTACAACATGAAGCTGAACCCGGAAAAGTGCACGTTTGGTGTGGGTTCGGGTAAATTCCTTAGATTCATGGTGTCGAATTGGGAATCGAGATCAATCCTGAAAAGATCAAAGCTATCGAAGATATCACGGTCGTAGACAATGTGAAAGCCATGGAAAAGTTGACCGGACGAATAGCTGCTTTGGGGCGATTTATTTTGAGGTCGTCCGATAGAAGCTACCGGTTCTTTGCACTATTGAAAAAGAAGAACAACTTTTCATGGACCCCGGAATGCCAGCAAGCTTTGGAAGAACTCAAAAGGTATTTAGCGAGCCCTTTGTTGCTTAATACACCAAAGGCGGACGAACAATTGTACCTTTACTTGGCGGTCTTGGAGATAACGGTAAGCGGAGTCCTAGTTCGGGAAGAACAAGGTACACAATTTCCAATTTACTATGTCAGCAGAACCTTAGGCGAAGCCGAAACTAGGTACCCCCACCTAGAAAAACTAGAGCTCGCTTTGTTAAGTGCTTCTAGGAAACTGAAACCATAATTCCAATGTCATCCCATATGCGTCGTAACGACTTATCCATTAAGAAATCTGATGCATAAGCCCGAGATCTCAGGCCGATTGGCCAAGTGGGCCATAGAAATAAGTGGGTACGACATTGAATATCGACCTCGGACCTCTATTAAATCTCAGGTGTTGGCAGACTGTGGCCGATTTCACACTGACCCTAATACCCGAGGTCGAAGGAGAGTTGTTAGTTGACTCAGGAACTTCCTCGGGAATATGGACACTCTTCACAGATGGTGCCTCGAACGCAAGGGGGTCTTGACATGTATTGAAGCCACCAGCAGGTAATATAATTAGACAATCTATTAAGACTGTGAAATTGACTAACAACAAAGTCGAAAATCAAACCATGATTGTAGGCCTAGAACTAGCCAGGAGCTTGGGAGCGGAAGCGACCGAAGCCAAGTGCGACTCCCTTCTTGTGGTAAATCAAGTCAATGGAATGTTCGAGGTTAGAGAGGAACGGATGCAGAGGTACTTAGACAAACTGCAAGTGACATTGCGTCGGTTGAAAGAGTGGACCTTATAACATATACCTGGGGATCAAATAAGCATGGTTGACGCCCTCGCCAGCTTCGGATCATCGATCGAAGATGACGAGTTCGACTCGGGAAAAGTCATACAACTTATGAGGTTAGTAGTGGAAGAAGGCCACGCTGACATCAACTCGACGAGCCTAACTTGGGATTGGAGGAACAAATACATAGAATATGTCAACACCGGTAAACTGCCCTCGGATCCAAAAGAGTCGAGGGCCCTGCGTACAAAGGAGGCCCAATTCAGCTTGTCCGAAGACGGAATCTTGTTCAAAAGAACATTTGATGGCCCACTAGCAATATGTCTAGGACCGGGTGATACTGAGTACATTTTGAGGGAAATCCATGAAGGTACCTACGGGAACCATTCAGGCGCCGAGTCATTGATTTGGAAAATAATCAGAGCCGGTTATTACTGGGTCGATATGGAAAAAAACGCAAAGGAATTCGTTCAAAAATGTGACAAATGCCAAAGGCACGCCCTGATGATCCATCAACCCAAGGAGATGCTCCACTCAGTTTTATCACCATGGTCGTTCATGAAGTAGGGGATGGGCATCGTTGCCCCTTTTCCGTGGGCACCAGGTAAAGCTCAATTTATACTAATTATGACTAACTATTTTTCTAAATGGGTGGAAGCTCTGGCATATGAGAAGGTTAAGGAAAAAGAAGTCATCGATTTCATTTGGGATCACATCATATGCCGATTTGGAATGCCAGCTGAGATCGTATGCGACAACAGGAAGCAATTCATCAGTAGCAGAGTAACCAAATTCCTCGAAGATCACAAGATCAAAAGGATACTATCGACACCCTACCACCCTAGTGGGAATGGAAAATTTGAATCTACCAGCAAAATCATACTCCAAAACCTCAAAAAAAGGTTAACTGATGCCAAAGGGAGATGGAAGGAAATATTGCTCGAAGTCCTATGGGCATATCAAACGACTGCGAAATCCAGCACCGGAGCCACCCCGTTCACTCTAGTCCATGGTGCCGAAGCTTTGATACCTATCAAGATTGGGGAGCCAAGTATCAGATTCCGGTATGCAACAGAGGAATCGAACCACGAAGCCATGAATACGAGCTTAGAGCTGTTAGATGATAGACGTGAAGCCGCCCTTGTTCGATTAGCTGCTCAAAAGCAAAGGATCAAGAGGTATTACAACAGAAGGGCCAACCTTCGATACTTCAATGTCGGAGACTTAATATTAAGAAAGGTCACGCTGAACACGCGGAGTCCGAACTAGGGAAAGCTAGTACCAAACTGTGAAGGACCTTATTGTATCATTAAAATCACCGGAAAGGGATCCTACAAGCTCGGAACGATGGATGGTAAACAACTACTGAACAACTGGAATATAACTCACTTAAAGCGGTATTACTGCTAAGGTACAACCCTGTCCTTTATTTTTTCTTTTATTTGCATTACGAACTGACACTTGCAGGTATCAAACAAGGGGCCATACCGGATATTAGGTTTGAAAGCGCGCGTTGCACTCTTTTTCCCTTGGACCGATTTCGTCCCAAAATGGGTATTACAGCAAGATTTTTAATGAGGCAACAAGTAACTTGTGCTAATCTAGATTCGATGGCCGATAACGAATCGATGACAACAACATTTGAGGCCTATCTTCGATCAATCCCAAATACTGGGGGGCCACTTTAGCATGGAAAGAGATTTCAAGATTGAAGGGTTGAAAATCAATAAGATTCAATGTAAGGGCCAAACGGTCAAATCAACCATGCTCAAATAGACTGATCGAACCCTGACACAAAACTTGTACACATACATGGCAGAATAAAGTGAAATCTCTTGTTGCAAACGTCTCATCTTTTAAGACTTTTCCTTTACATTTCTCAAGGAATTCCCTGCTTCCGATACCCTAAAGCAAACGAGCCCAAGGGCCGCCTTAACCTGTGTTCGAATAATCACTCTCTCACTCGGGGACTACCGTCCGAAAAACAAACCAAGTTATTAGACCTCGAGGGCACGAATCTTATTTGGCTATGCCCGAATTAAAAGGCTAAGGCCATACCGGGTTAATGAAACCCGAGAGTATGAAGCTTATTTGGCTACGCCCAACTTAAAAGGCTAAGGCCATTCCGGGTTAACAAAACCCGAGGGCACGAAGCTTATTTGGTAACGCCCGAATTAAAAGGCTAAGGCCATACCGGGTTAACGAACCCAAGGGTACGAAGCTTATTTGGCTACGCCTGGATTAAAAGGCTAATGAAACCCGAGGGCGCAAAGCTTATTTGGCAATGCCAGCATTAAAAGGCTAAGACCATTCCGGGATAACAAAATCCGAAGGCCACTACAAAAATAACAAGGCAGAAAATTCCTTAAAGGCCATGCTCGGCGAATTATAGCACTAAGATACTTTGGGGAAGAATGTTTTCGGCAAGACCGATTCCCCATGGTACCTCAAAACGAAATAAAGGTTGGAAGCAAAACATGTTTGAGCGCTCGAACACAACCCAACTACTTTATGCTAAGGCATTTTCATGAATACAAATAAAAAAGATGTGAAACGCAAGCCACACACACACACACACACACACACACACACATATATATATATATATGCATCAAATTTTTTTTTTACAGGGGCCGAATAGTCCGATACAAATTTTCACAAAGGCTGAGCCTCCTTGATACACAATATTGAGCACAGAAAAGGATAAGATTGAACATGAGCAACTTGCTCTTGACTGGACCTTTCTTCGTCATCCGTATTTTCGGGGCTTTCTCATTCTTTGGATCCGATGGAACCCTTGGTATCATCTCCTTCTGGATAGGCTAACTTTCTGGCCTCGGCTTTGGATATCTTGGCATCCTCAATCTCCGCCGATAAGTCAAAACCCGAGCATGGATTTCCTCGAGGGCCTGCCTACGGGATTGCCACTTCATATGCTCGACCATACTGTTTGACTGTTCTTGGACCGCCTCGGCATCAGCCTTGTATCGAGCTACCATTTCATCGGCTTCGGCTTGTTTCAGGCAGCTTCCAGCTTGGCCATTTTAAGCTCCCTCATCAGTCTCGATCCGAGACAACCAAACCAACCGGGGAATTAAGTTCTTCGGCCATTTTGGTCTGGGTCTCGACCTTTTCCTTTGCCGCTCTAAGCTGAGTTTCCACTGAAGTTAGCTGTGTCCGAGCTGCCACTTTTTCCGAGGCCAGACAATCCATCTTACCCCTCCATTACTCGGCCTCAGCTTTGACCGCATCCATCTCAGTCCGAAGCTGATCGATCCGATCAAGTTTCTGCTGAACCTGCGTATTTTGACCATCAGTCACTGAATCAAACTCGTCATCACTCGCTTCGAAAACTTTTGCCTGCTCGACCATGTTAGCATGATCCTTCTGAGCAACCTCCAGCTCTGCACGAAGGCCCTTGAACTCCCCTTCGAGTTATTTATTGAGAAGTTTAAGGCTGTTTTCCTTCTCAGTGAGCTCCCAAGTATCGGCCCCGCGACGTTTGAACTCCTCTCGATATCATAGAAAACCTTCGTGGTGGAGTACCGAGGCCTGCAAACACAAAGGAAAATGTTATGGTTGCTTGCGATGAAATCTAAACACATAATAAAGGGTATCACCAGCTACCCGATTCAACACCTGTTGAGCTTCATTAAATAGGCATGACGCGTCCACCTCATTCATTTTGACTTGATCTTCTCCAGTCACTAAGCACTAAAGATCACTGGCCACCCCTACGGCGGTGGAAAGAACCTGGGCATCTTCGGGAAGGGAGAAAATGATGGTGCGTTTCCGACCAGGACATGCGCTCGGGGCAGGGAATCGATGGACAAATTTCGGACTAAAAGAAGTCCTGCTCGTTTCAAAGGGAGAGCTCTTCCTCGGTATCTCCAAATCACCGAACCCAATAGCATCTCCCGTGGCCATCGAGTTTACGCCATTGAAAAGACGTCTCTCGATCTATGAACTCCCTCGAGGGGGCGTTCTTCCGCCACTTGGGCCTCATTAAACATCGACTCTATGAACGAAGGCGAGTCCGCGATCTCCATCGGACCATGTGCTCCTCGCGGCGCTTCCTTCATCTCAAGGGAAGCCTCAGCTCCTACTCCCACCTCAGCTTCCCCGATTTGATAAACATCGGCTTCATCAAATCCTAGTTCGGAGGCTCCTTGCCCTTCGAGTCGGGACAACATACTGGCCACTAGGTCAAAACCTTCATCACCTCCCTCGGGCTCATCCCTTAGTCGTTGAACCATGTCTGGGAACAATGACCAACCACTAGCACTACCTTTGGGCTTATGAGCCGATCTTTTCCTTGATCTCTTCTTCTCGATATCTGGAGAACTCGGAGCCCCTTTTCTTTTTTTACCTTGCTCCGAAGCAGGGGGCTCGACGTGAGTATCATCGCCGACAGACGGAGACCTCATTTCGACATCTTTTGATAAACCTTCAATGAAGAAGCAAAGCATGTTAGAAATCAACGGTGTAAAAACTAGGCCGAGCATAATTTGAAGAGAAAATCCCACCATGAGACTGTGCCTCCTACCGACCCTTCCAAAGCACGCGCCATGCGTGCTCGGAATATGGTTTTTGTGATACAATCCCCTCAAACCATTCCTTGAGTCAAGCAACTGTATACGGTATCTGGGCAACGGCTGCATCATAGAAATGTGATAACAAGAACGAAAGAAAAATGGCAAACAAATTCCCAAAGGCAAAGATATACTTATGCTTCATGTTCCATTTTTCGGGAAATGACATGTCCTCGGCTGGAATGAGGTCCGACATTTTCACTCGAACAAATCGGCCCAACCAACCTCGGTCCCGATCTTCATCGATGCTTGAGAACGGGGCCTTAATGGCCCGTCGAGCAAGCTTTATTAGCCCCCCTCGATAGATTCGGGGACTGTACAGCCGCATGAGGTGATCGATGGTGAAAGGACACCCTTCGATCTTACTTACAAATAAGCGGAGGAGGATAACTATCCTCTTGAAAGAGGAATGAATTTGACCTAGTGTCACCTGGTACCTTTTACAAAAGGGGATGACGATCTGGTCCAGAGGGCCTAACGTGAATGGATAAGTGTAGACGCTTAGAAAACCTTCCACGTGGATAGTAATTGCTTCCTCGGGCGCGGGAAACACCATGCACTTGCCAACCCAGCTGCAGCCCTCTTTGACTTTATCGAGAACACTGTCGGTGATCGAGCAAATGTACCTCGCGACCGATTCACACCGGCCCGGTAATAAGGAAGTTTTCTCAACCTTGAAATCCGCTCCGGTTGAGGACCTCGAGAGAACGAACATTTTTAGGAGAGATTCCGATATCGGTTCCTCGGTGACAATAGGCGAAACGTTCTCAGCAGTTTGAGAAGAAGAGGGAGTTTTTCTTTAGGGAACGGATTCTGAAGTCTTTGCCATTATCTTTGAATAGAGGAGGAAGGAAAAAGATGCTGATATGAAGGATATATAATCGTAGATAGCTTGTGAAACACTTCAAAAACCAAAAAGCAAGAGGTCTTGAAGATAAGAACGATGAAGTTTCTGTAAAAGAGCACGGACGTTTGAAAATAAAATTCCCAAAGAATGAATAAGGGGGGTAACTATACACTTTAAAATGGTGGGTCGCATCCCGAAGCGGCAGACCATCAACCGACATACATTTAATGCTTTAAAAGGCTGCGTTGATAGGATGCTTTTACTATCCGTATCGCGTACGTCATGAGTCTATTGCCACTTATAAGATTAAGAATCGGAAGCTCGTATAGTGAGAATCTGAGGCTCATATCGTTTCTTGTCATTACTCTCCGAAAAATGAGAGGACTATCTGTATATGGTCGAAATCGGGCCAAACTGTATATGGTCAAAATCGGGCTCGACTATTGTACGCAGATCGGGCTCGGAATGCGAAGGGTTGAAGATCGACCCCGAGTTTCATCGAAGCAGAACACGAGGCCAGAATGTCCGACCTCGAGAACCCCGAGCCTGTGATTCGGAACCGATCCTGAGCCCGAAAATGCTCGAGGGAAGATCGCCGAACCTAAAAAACGGAAAGTCAGAATATCCGTAATGAGACGAGCATCACCGCTGGAATCTCGGCACAAATCAATGAAACTGCTTAATTAGCAAATCAGGATATTTTTTACCTTATGTAGAGTTGTATCAAACGTAGGATTCCCCTACTATATAAAGGGAGGTCTAATTATTTGTAAGCACACTTTTCTGATTATAAAAAAGATAACTATAGATTGGTCTCTTGAATCATTATCTCATTATCTTGTTCCAATTTTAATTATAATCGATCCCTGCCCAAGAAGGACCAACCAACGTGGTCATCATTTTTTAGCTTGGGTGGTTTGCATTCCTTCATTTATTATTTAATTTAAATTTCAATTTAATTATTCGTCACTTGTATCAAATTAGGTCACGTATCCTTAAGACTACGTATAAATTCAATTGTTATCCGATTTTTAGGGTAAACACTTATGTATGTCATTTTTTCACATGTATTTAAATAGATAAAATTCAATTATAGTATGTCTAAAATGATATAGTTTGAGATTGTCAGTATTGATCGAATGATCTTACGATTCTACTTTCTAACATCATCTCTTAATTAAATCCAACCATTATTAAATAACTTGATCATGTATACTTTGTTACGATTAGCAAAATAATTCTTACTAATTATCGTGGACAATATATTTAATTCTTGTTAATTAAAGTATTTTTTATATAGAAAAAAAATTAATATGTTATTCGAGAAATATAAATGAATTTTTGAAAAATAACTAAGAATATCTTAAAATTAAAAGTAATACAAATGTAATTTGCGAGATCCTTAATTAATGCATCCTTTTACAAAACAAAAATAAATAAATAAGTGGTAAGCACTATTAAATAAAGTAAATAGTACTATACTGGGAAGTGGCAGTTGGGACATTCTAGTCTCACATCGGCCAGAGCTTGTAAATTTTTGTACTTTATAATGAGTATATTAGAACGACCATACCAGTAATGGGCTTTGCTAGCTGTAAATTCTTTGTGTTGTGGTCCAATGTAGCAAAGTCTTAACAAATGAGAGATTAGAGAGATGCGAAGATGGGCGGGGTAAAGATAATAGTTTGTGCAATGGGTGGGTTCACATATACATAATAATAAAGTAGTAAAGAGTAAAAATATTATAGTTGGTGCAACGGGGTCGGTTTTCATATACACAATAACGATTAGTTAAGAGTAAAAATAATATAGTTCGTGCAATAGTGAAGAGTTGATTTAATAAAAGTATATAAAATTACTATGATAGTAATTTTCACTTTTAGGATTTTCGTCTAAAAATTTTAACACGTGCACTTTGGAATGTGCACTTTGGAATTTTCATGGGGATTTACTTGCAACTATTTTGCTATCAAACTCCGCAAGAAAACTCCTAAGTTTCATTATCTTTTTACCAAAATTTTCATGCGAATATTTAAAATTTTCTATGAAAAAATCTGCAAGTAATCTACATGCGAATTTAAAATCACAGGTAATTTACACACGGATTCAAAATCACCAAGAGATTTACTTGGGAATTTTAAAATTCGCATGTAATAATTACCTATGAAGGGTTTTCTAACGAAATTTTTTCGGAAGGAAAATCTGCAAAAAACTAAGTTTCTTGCGAATTTTGCTGTATAATTTCCAGCAAAATTCCCATGTAATAAATGATTTTCTTGTAGTGATCGGCTCGTTCATGTTACAGAAATTTAGGCATGCTTTCAAGTTAAACCATTAAAGCCTAACACTGATAGGAACATGTCAATAACATCTAGCATGGTACATCTCTGTGCCAACATGTCAATATGCATGACAGTGAATGATTTCATGGTTATATCCCCAAGTACACTCACTCAAAGAATACTCAAAACTGTCTGTCTCAAATGCCCACTCATCACAGACACACACAAAATCACTCATCACTGTATGGATGCCTCATCAAAGCGCGCGCGCGCACTCACACTCACACACACACACACATGTATGTATGTGTGTGTATATATATATATATATATATATATATATATATATATATATATATATAGATAACTGTGCCTGCGCTCACTTCTGGTATGTCAGACTCTGACATGCACATCCTGCCCAAGCGATAATAATAATAATAATAATAATAATAATAATAATAATAATAATAATAATAATAATAATAATAATAATAATAATAATACAACAACCAATATGGCCTGCTGCGACGTGCAGCCCGATCCACAGTATCACTCTCAACACGGCTTTAAGGCCCACCTCAATCGTCCATCTCTCAAGTCTCAAGAGCTCAAAAATCTCATAACACTCAGCCCAACAATGATAACAAGTGATGTAACAATGATGAGAAACAAAGATTGAGATATGATATGCAAATGAAGGACCATGACTGAGTGTATAATTATAATTGAAGCAGACAACGCAAAATAACAGAAATAGCCCCATTAGGTCTTAACCGAGCAAGCACATTGCCTAAACATGATTTCTATCATGAATCACAACTCAATTACTCAAACAAGTAGGAATTATACAAATAAAATAAGACTTGATAGCAACACAGTACAAAGTAAGCCAGATCAGGATTACCACGGTGCACGCCCACACGGTCGTCACCTAGCATGTGCGTCACCCCAACATAAAGCAATTAACATGTTTTCTAGGGATAATTACACTCAGTTCCATGATTAAAAATGTTACTTACCTCAAAGCGCGCAACTCAATACTCCAACAAGTCCTTGCCTCGCGAATCAGGCTCCGAACAACTCATATCTATTCACAAACAACTTAATATCATCAATAACAGCCATGGGAACAATTTCAAATGATAAAGATAAGTCTTTAATCAAAATCGAAAAGTCAACCAAAAAATTCTACTGAGGGCTCGCACCTCGAAACCCAACAAAATTCACAAATCCCGAACACCCATTCAATTTTGAGTCCAACTATACCAAAATCATCCAATTTCAACCACAAATCGATCCTCAAACCCTCAAATCTCACTCTCCGATAACATAGTCCAAAAATTCCCAAATTTCATCTTAGATTCATGATAATTAGGTGTAATGGGTATTCAATATCTAATAACAAAAGTGATGAATCTTTTTTTACCTTATCAATTATGGTGAAAATTGTCACGACCCCAAATCTCTCACCCTCGGGAGTCGTGATGGCGCCTACTAATGGAAGCTAGGCCAGCCAATAATTAACTTCATTAATGCATTTAACACGTCATTCATAATTTTACAACAAAATTTAATAACAAAAGGCGGAAAATACTTATATAGCCCCTTGTTTATACAATCCTCCCAAGAACTGGTATCACAGTTTTCACAGACTGTCTAAGAGTACTACATACAATAGTCTTGAAAGAAATAACAAAAATACTGTTTCCAAACTACATGGAATAGCAGTCAAAAGAATAGACAGAGGACACCAAGATCTGCGAACGTCTGCAGTGCTACCTTGGGTCGCCTGAGAATTCACGCAAAAGCTGGAAGTCCTTTACAGTCCGACACCTGCGGCACCGGTATCTGCACAAAAGAGTGCAGAGTGTAGTATCAGCACAACCGACCCCATATGCTGGTAAGTGTCGGGCCTAACCTCGGCGAGGTAGTGACGAGGCTAGACCGGACTCCAGATAATCCTGTTAAACATAACATACATATATGTATATATATATATATACATACAACTATGACAGATAATGAATGTACATCAGCAAAATAAACAGAGAAGTTATATAAATATTGCAATATCAAATCGATGAAATCAACAGATCAACAACTTTCAAAGAGGATCATTGCCATTTGGCATTCAACGCAACAATATGAAATGCAATCCATCCTGTGACAAGCGTGGCACCAGCTACGGTCTCTCCACCTATACATGTCACAACAATCACATATACAATGTCTCATTACAGACGTGGCACCAGCAACGGTCTCTCCACGTATACAATAGCTCATAACAGACGTGGCACCAGCAACGGCCTCTCCACGTATACAATATCTCATAACACTCAGCCCAACAATGATAACAAGTGATGTAACAATGATGAGAAACAAAGATTGAGATATGATATGCAAATGAAGGACCATGACTGAGTGTATAATTATAATTGAAGCAGACAACGCAAAATAACAGAAATAGCCCCATTAGGTCTTAACCGAGCAAGCACATTGCCTAAACATGATTTCTATCATGAATCACAACTCAATTACTCAAACAAGTAGGAATTATACAAATAAAATAAGACTTGATAGCAACACAGTACAAAGTAAGCCAGATCAGGATTACCACGGTGCACGCCCACACGGTCGTCACCTAGCATGTGCGTCACCCCAACATAAAGCAATTAACATGTTTTCTAGGGATAATTACACTCAGTTCCATGATTAAAAATGTTACTTACCTCAAAGCGCGCAACTCAATACTCCAACAAGTCCTTGCCTCGCGAATCAGGCTCCGAACAACTCATATCTATTCACAAACAACTTAATATCATCAATAACAGCCATGGGAACAATTTCAAATGATAAAGATAAGTCTTTAATCAAAAT